>JAMKQA010031827.1:0-17277 GCA_024699735.1 Posidonia australis
CCCCCCCCCCCCCCCCCCCCCCCCCCCCCCCCCCCCGCGTTGGAATTATTTTTGGCATTCTCCTAAGTTTCTGGTTGACAGAGATGAATGGGTGTATTGGGTTGGGCTAGGCCTGTGGAGTGGGCTTTTATTTTTAAGGATTTTTGGGTTTTTGTTTTAGGTTTTAAAAATTAAGGTTTTGGGTTTTAGTTTTAGGTTTTTTATGGTCTTAAGGTTTGGGTTTTATGATTAGGGTTTTTTTATTTGGTTTCGTGATTTTAATTAAGTTTTTGTGATTTTAAGGTTTTGGGTTTCATAATTTAATTAAGTGATTTTAATTAGGGTTTTTGGGTTTGGTTATTTTAGGTTTTGTTGTTTTAAGTTGATTAAGGTTTTTTATTTGGTGGTTTAATTAGAAATGGGTTTAGATTTTAGTTTGGTTAATTAAGTTTTGGATTTGGTTAATTTTAAATTTAGAATTAATTAGTTTTTACTTGATTTAATTAAGGAATTAGTTTAAATTTTGATTTAATTGGTTTTCATTTGATCTAATTAGGGATTTGATTTAGATTTAATTGGTTTTTTTACTTGATTTTTGTTTAGATTAGGGTTTCTTTTTAATTAGATTTAATTTTTAATGGATTTTATTGAGTTTTTCTTGATTAGGGTTTTAATTAGGGTTTTTGTTGAATTAATTTGAGTTTTAAATGGTTTACATGTATTTTACTTGATTTTGATTTTAATTAGCGTTTTTATTTAATTAATTTGGATTTTAAATGGTTTAAATGTATTTTATTTGATTTTGGTTTTAATTGAAGTTTTTACTTAATTAATATTAGTTTTAAATTGTTTACAAGTATTTTACTTGAATTTAGTTTTAATTAGAGTTTTGTACTTAGTTAATTTGGATTTTATTTAATTTTGGTTTTAATTAGGGTTTTTACATAATTAATTTTAGTTTTAAATGGGTTACATGTATTTTACTTGATTTTAGTTTTAATTAGAGTTTTTACTTAGTTAATTTGGATTTTAAATGGATTTTATTTGATTTTGGTTTTAATTAAATGTTTTATCTTGATTAATTTGAATTATCAATATTTAAGTGGATTTTATTTGGTTTTGGTTTGGATTAAAAGTTTCTACTTAATTAATTTGGGTTTTTTGATAATTTAAGTGGATTTTACTTGATTTTGGTTTTAGTCAGATGTTTTAGCTTAATTAATTTGAGTTAAAGTGTCTTAAGTGAGTTTTATTTTAGTTTGGATTTTTAATTATGGGTTTTTGCTTAAATTAAGTTAAAGTGGGTTTGTATGGGCCTAAATGGGCTTACATGGGCTTGAATGGGTTTAGGTTGAGCTAGGGTTTAGGTGAAGTTAGGGTTTAGGTTTGGTGATCGTAACCAGAGCATCTTTCCTGAAGAGCCTACTGCCAAATGACTGTAAAATCGGGGTGTCTACAGTAGCGACCCGTGTTGCCGCGAAAGCTCGAAATCAAGGTGCAACCATGAAGAGAAGAAGAAAGAAGAAGAGGAAGAAGGGATACCAAGGTCCAGACATACCCCTTTCTCTCTCTCTCTCTCTCTCCTAAGCTCCTAAGCTCCCTATACACCCAGAGGAGGAGGGATGAGGTCTTCTTGAAGTAGCTAACTTCAGCCAAAATATATAGGCAGTAGCAACTCAGAGCGTTAGACGCCATCGACCAAGCGTCCCATGTTAAACGCCTGCATGCCAACGTTTAATAACTCGAGTCTCAAGTGTTGAACGTTTCAGATCAGGCGTTCAATATGAACGTCCCAACTCTAGCGCTCAACACAGGAAGATGCCAGGCTACGTAGAAACAGGTGTTGAACGTTATTAATGCTGTTTTTATCATTAGAGCTATTAATGCTGCGTTTATCATTAGCCGCAACACTTCTAGCATCCAACGCTTGTAGAATCCAATTTAAATATTTGGCCTAAATGTTGTCTAGAAAATTGTATCATTACAACTTAACCCTCTTAAACGAATTTCGCCCTTGAAATTCTCTAGGCGAAACACTAAGGGTACCAAAAATTAGGACATTACTAGAACGATCTAGACAACAACACATTGGTGCCACCCAAAACTCGCGACCTACAGGTGAAATCTGCACTCCACAAGGCTATCTCATCTTTCATAGGTCTAGAGCAACAGTAAGGATTCAGCTCTCCTAGAGTTCGAACAACCAGTTCCCACCGGCATCTGCTACGCTACTCTGATGCACAACTCGGTTAGAGTCACTCCAAATACCAAACCACCAACCCAGTAACACCTCCTATCACCTTGGAAAACCTCCTCCAATCCAAGATATGAGAGAAATTTGGTTATTGAGACACAACAAAGCTCTTCACAGATCTGGAGTGCACCAATAGACTAGCTAAGCAAGTGCTATCTGTCTCCAAGAACTACTTTTCAGATTGACACGCCACCGGATCCAGAGCGCAACCTCCACTATGGTCAACATCAAACACGTGGGTAGATAGTTTCTCTCTCGATCCTTATTATTGGTAAAGACCACAAATCACCACGTTGCTTCATTGCAATAGGAATTTATCGTAACCTAGAAAGATATTGGTGAATTCATCACGACTCACTGTGACGGCAGTCTTGTAGGTTTAGACGTGAGATTGCCAAAACACTATTAAACCACTTATTAAGCATGAAGATCATGTTAAAGATACTACAGTCTAGAGTCTCGGCCACAGGAATCATTGTTTCCAGTGAAACAATTACACCAATGGTAATGACTGTTTGGGAGTCAAACTCAATCTGATATCTAACTCAAAGCACTCTTAGCAAGAGTGTTCGAACCAACTCAAGCTATTTCTCTTCCCTAGTGGATCTCTTTGCGGTGTCATTATCTCAAAAATACCGTTGCTAGATCTCTGAGAATAGTTCACCTGAATCAGGAAGTAATTGCTTGGAGGAAAATACGTGGGATCACACCCATCAGCTTGACTAACGACGCCACCAAAGGAGACGGGTAGCCAACTTCACTTGACTCACCTCATCTCTGTTGTAGAAATCCAAAACCCAAAAGTAAACACAAAAGAAAGAAGATCTCCACAGATCGAACAACACTACGCTATTTGACTCACAAGCAAACAAGAAAATCAATAACAGGACACTCAAGGGAAACACTAGAGAAATAAATCTTCATCGTCTAAACGGCACAAAGCCATCTGAGCCGCAACAAATCAAGCTAACTGGGTATCCCGACAAGATACCTCAGACAAGATACAACAAGCAACACACTAGCCTATGTCGCTCCATGGCTAAGCTTCAACCAACATGTGCGACATAACTGCACAACACCAATGCGCGACTCTACGCGCACCATCCCTTAGTTAACCTCGTCCTTAAACAGAGTATCTAGAAGAAACAACATAGACTTGGGGAACTCACCAGCGCCACCCCAAAACAACAACACTCTTAGGGACCCACTGAGTCACCTAGAGACAACAACAGACATTTAGGGACCCACCAAGTCGCCTAGAAACAACACGAACATTTGAGGACCCACCGAGTCACCTAGAGATGATAACACACATTTGGGGACCCACTGAGTCACTAGAGACAAAAGGAAGATGAAACTCAAAGCATCCTTTACACCCACCATAAAGATCAACAACAACCACACATTTAGGAAGCCTTGCGCTTCACCTAGATGTGATAATAGGAGGATGGAGTTGCAAGCATCTTCCCACATTGACTCCAACAACCCAAGATTGACGATAGACACAACCACAGACTACCAACAACGACAAACATCAGCAAGAACAGGCACCAGTCAAACAAATAGGCAAGTAATAGACAAACAAGTAGTAATGACCATAGAGGGTACATCAAAGGTAGACAACTGTTGCACCTTGCCCTCCATTGTGAATACCAAACTACCCAGCATTAGGTGGTGGTTAACCCCTTTAAAGGGAAAACATGTCTTCTGGTCAACAAATGAAGGGTGCATAACCCCTTTAAAGGAACAAGGCATCTCCTTAGTAATTGCCCTGCCTCCTCACAGTCACAGCACACAAAGAAGATCAGTACGCATAGTAGACATGAACAACCTCTAGGCAACACGACCCATCTAGCCTCACACACCGTAGGGTCTCTTACCCTACCAGCTAACACAGAGTTTTGCCCAGAAAAACAACTATCACGACACCTCCAGGCAACACAGTGCTTAACCCACGTAAAACTCATGGACAGTAACACACCACATTCCACGGAGTTGAGGAATCCTAGTGAACTGCTCCACACGAGCAAATGTGGCTCCACGCTTTGCTCCTAATTGCTATCTTAAAGTAGTTCCTATAAATCGACGATCACAAGAAATTCAACAACTGGGACTCCTTCTAACAAGGAGTCGACGTCCATTTCCAAATGAAAATGCAGATCGTCACTCTGTAGATTCCTCGTGGTCTTTCACTCATTAGCTTCGCCATAACCGGTGTTGGAGCCGAAGACACTTAACACCGTAAGTTAAGAAAATCAATAAAATCAAGGTTCAGGAATGCATGACGTGCAATTTACGGAGTCACCTTACCATACATCTTTAGGCTAGTGCTCCTAGGTAGACTTAAGCTCTGATACCACCTGTAACGACCCTCAAGTTGCTATCATTAAACTTAACTACAAATTTCTATTTAGTTATTTTTATCTTTATTATTAACCAACAATTATACTAATAATGCAGCTAAGGCTAAGTACTCTCAATAGGAAATAAAACTAAGCTAACACTCACTTGAATCCCTAATGTGTGGCAGTGTGACTCTTCCTATATGTACTAGTAACCAACAACTACTATCTTGTACTGACAAAACACATGAAACAAAATACACATGAGTGATCACTCAAACGGTCATCCAGCATACACCCTCACTTATCAACTTGGCATATCACGTCGAGGAAACAAGCGTACAAATGCCATAAACAAGCAAGCACAGGCATCCCTGTGGATGCCGCAACGTCAAACCCAGGTAGCTCGCCACTGTCCGGCAGGCAACAAAACTCTAAACTATGTTTTTAAAATCATTCTTTTCTTTTCCTTTTCAAAATCGTATGCATGTTCTTTTAAAATCTTTAATGGACATTCGAGATGGCTACTCTTGCCAAATCAAGTCCAAAGCCACACCAAAGCACAACTACAGAGCCTTTGCTCTGCACAACTTGGTCCCCTTTGAATCTAAACACAACACCAAGTCATGGAGCCTTTGATCTCAAAACAACGGAGCCAACACTACACCTTAGTAGGCATCAAAATCACGGCTTCTTCTAGGTTTAGAGCCTGATTTCTTGAATTAGGACTCCATACAAACCACAAGCACAAATAGTATGTTGCACTACCTAGTGTCAAGTAGACAACGTTGGCCACAAGCAGTCCATCGAAGCACAACCAACAATGTTTGCATTGCCATGGTGAAGCCGTCTCGGAATTCTTCTGCTTGGAGAATCCTCACAAAGCCAACCCTTCCTGAAAAGGCAATCTTGTGTCTAAAGATGCTACCAGCAACGGGGTGTGCATCCCACCTGCTCTGACTAACATAGGATATGCCTCCTTACGACGTTTTGCATACGATGCTCAAGAGGGAGTCTCATACCTCCACACTTGACAACACCCAAGCCTCAGTGCCCACAGCGTAGCAGGAGTATCATTTCTCTCCGTCATGTCATAAACACCTCAACACGTGGACCTCAATCTTGGTCTTGTGATTGACAGTCAAGGAGTGTCAAACCTTCAAGACCTGACGAACACTTGTCTTAGTCTATTGGTCCTCAACGCAAATAGAAAGTACTAGAAAATACTTTTCAAACTATTTTCAAATTTGTACTTTTATCTTTCCAAAACTCTATTTTTGAAAAATCATTTCGAAAACCATTAAATATATTTTAAAACTCACAAATCACTATACCCAACAGTGGCATGGAAACCAAAGGTTGAGAAATCACAAGCAAAATACAGCCTCGACAGTTCCCCTGTCAGGACAAGAACACATTGGGAGCATTTGGGTTCATGAGTACTACGCTCAATCCACGACTAATGTCGAAGAAGACACCAATAAAAGCATCCTATGAGCGTCAAGTTCACCTAGAAGACACCATAATAGAGCAACCACATTCAGAACTCTACGTTTTGGCGCCCAAGTGTAACACACCTACTGGCTTGTGTCCTTCGGGAGCACAGTCAGATCAGCTCAAACATCCGGAACAGTGTCACTGAATATTGTGACCATGTCGGTAGAACCCTTGCACGACTCTCCTCCCATCGGGTGTGTGGAAGCACACGAGGAGACCCGATATGGTCACGGCGAAGATGGTGAATCTGGAGGAAAGGACTTGACCCGAAAACATCAAGGGATGATAAGAAGGATAAGGAAAGGAGTCGCCACCTAGTCTTTTAATGGAAAGACGAGGAAAACCAAAAACACAAGAAAACTGGGAAGCAAACAAGATGCAAAATGTATGTGTGTGCTCCGTCCCTAATGGACAATGCACAAATGAATGCGGGCTAGAGTTAGGGTAAGGATTCTGGTTACGCATGGGGAAGGGGTTAGGCACCCCCATGCGCCTGAAAAAACTTGGTCTTTCTAGGTTTCCCTATTGTCATTGGTCTATGGATGTATGCTTGCTTATTCTATATGCCCATGCTAAATATGACTGAAAACATGCCAAATCAAAGTGAAGAAATGAAATAAAGGAAAAGCTAATCCAAGGGTCAAATGTAGGCTTGGAGAATGCCGCTTTACTGTACACCCTTGGGCGATGACGAAAATCATGAAAATCGAGAAATTCTCAGAAAGCGTCTCGTAAATCAACGGAAATTTGAATAAATCTGAGAAATCAAAAAGGGGAAAATAATCCTCATTTCGGGACCATGTCGGCTTTGTAAAGTCTTTTACTATACGCTCTCGGGCGATGGAAAACCAAAACAAGTCTAAAGGCGAAAATCGGGAAACGACGGGAAAACCAAGCTTGGAACAAGCTAGAAAAGTGTGCGCAAAGCAAGGAAGGAAAAGAAAGAAAACTTGTGCGAAAAGATGTGAAAAAATGTGCAAAATGCATATGTGAGTGTAAATAGTGAGAATTCCAGGGGCCTTTGTGCAAAAAGCCCAAATTCTGATTAAAACTGATATTCTGAAGCCCAAATCATCAAAAATACATAGGAAAACACATTCTATGCAATTATGAAGAAATCTGGGGTCAAATGTGTAAATATGTGCAATCCTAGTTAAAATGAAGTTTCTTAGGGGTCAAAATGTAACTTTACCACTAAAACATGCACTTAATGTCATTCTGCGGAAATTCAGAGTAAAATATGCAAAAAAAATGATTCAAGAAAATTTCAGAAAGTTTAGGGGCAAAACAGTCATTTTATCCTAGAAAATAGGCATTTGGAGTGAAATCTGTGAAGTGCAGGGGTTAAAATGCAAATTGCCCAGCAGACAAAGCATCCAGAAAAGTTCTAGAAAAAATTAGGGGTTAAAATGTAATTTAACCAGGAAAAAACATGCTTCAGAGAAGTTTTCAATAAAATCCAGGGGTTTAAATGCAAATAAACCAAAGAAATGTGTATTCTAGAAGGTTTCAGAAGAATACAGGGGCTTAAATGCAATTTAACTAGCAAAAAATAAGCATTCTGGAGAATTTCAGAAGAATACAGGGGCTTTCATGCAATCTTCACAGAAAAAAGTACACTAAGAAAGGTTTCATGGAAGTTTAGGGTCTTTTATGTAAAAAAATTGAATTAAAATGCATTAAAAGAAATCCAGAGGGCTTTTGTTAAATTCTTAAACCTTGAAAACATTATTTTAAATATTCAGGGGGTAAAATGCAATATTTTCAGTGAAAACTTTATTCGAATGATTTAGGAAAAATGAATGGAGGACCTATTTGTAATAAATGGACCTATGTGTAATGAGAAAAGGATCTGAATGTAAAGAAAAGATAGTTTCAGAACTTCAATCAAACTAAAATGTTTTAATTTGTTTTTAAAAAGGAAAAAAAACAATGACCGAAAGCCTTCCCGTGGTCTGATCTCACGGAAAGCAAGAAGGAGGTGAGAGGAAATGATCCATCTGAGTGGATCCAAGATCAATCAGTGGGAACGAGCCTCCCACCTACCTCGCCGTCGAGGAGCTCCGGCGACAGCATCAGGGAAGAAGGAGCTTCTGGAAGGTAGTGGCACAGCGATCCAGTGGTCGTGGAGGCCTCGGGGAGCATCGGGGAGCTTTTTCCTTCCTCTAGGAGCTAAATGGAGGAGGATGGAGCGGAGGAGAGCTCTGACAGTCATCGACGGCTTCTTCTCCAATGAGCGACATTGCTGCGACGATCAGGAGCTCGTGGCACAATTCCAAGGGATCCGGAGTGCTCGAGGCATGTTGTGGAGTGCCTCTGGAGGCTCGGAGGGGCTCGTAGCTGCGGGAGGCGCCTTATCCACCTCAGGCTATGGTTATCTTCTCCAGCGACGGCGGAAATGGCTTCTCCGATGATCTTCGGGCGGAACTATCTGGAGGCGATGGAGCGACGCGCCAGGGAGCGGAGGAGCACGAGGAAGACTAAGGGAGGAAGATAGGATGCTACTAGGGGCCAGGACTGTGCCCTGGGCCATCCTCCCACCTATATCGCCGAAAAACGGCGACGACGGGCTCCGGGGAGCAATTCAGACCTCTGAATTGCTCGGAATCAATCCAGAAAGAGAGAGGGGAACCTAGGAAGCTACAAACAAAGCTAGAAGTGGTCAGAAAGGGGTGTACCTGGTATGGTAGTGGGATCTCCTTGCAGCTCGCCGGAATTGCTTCTCCCTCTCCACTGCGAGCTCCTCTCTCTTCCTAGGGCTCTCTCTCGGATCCTCCTTTTTTTCTCTTAGACCACCATGCCTCTATTTGTAGCCAAGGAAGTCCACTAAGTCTTAACAAACCCATAGCAACCCACTCCAACAAAATATAACTACCTAACAACTTCTTAACAACCTAACCAACACTTAAGCTTCTAACTAATCATTAACAAACTCTAACAAACCTTATAACAAACCTAAGGATGTTGAGAAAGTGGGCTTAAATGGGCTTTGGTGAGCCTAATGGGCTTTGGTGGGCTTAATGGGCCTTGGTGGGCCTAATGGGCTTTGGTGGGCCTTCATGGGCTTAAAGGGCTTTGGTTGAATTAAATGGGTCTTGGATGAATTAAATGAGGCCTTGGTGAATTAAATGGGCCTTGGTGAGCCTTCATGGGCCCAAGTGGGCTTCCATGAGCTAAATGGGTCTTGGTTGAATTAAATGGGCCTTCATGGAATTAAATGGGCCTCAATTGGGTTTTAATGGGTTAAATGGGCCTTCATGGGCTTAATGGGCTTTGTAGAATTAAGTGGATTCAATTAAGGTTAGAGTTCATTGGTATTTGAAAGTCCAGCCACCACACTTTAAACTTGTAAAATTGGAAAATTGGAGTGTCTACAAATACTAGACCTATGGATGCTATGATGATCCTTAAAGTCCGGTCTAAACTATTTGGGGAAGGCCTATTATTTCTAAACCGTAGATCAAGGTTGGAGGAGGAGAAGGAGAGAAGAGGTCTTCCCGGAGAAGCCAATTTCAGCCAAAATATTTAGGCAGCAGCAACTCAGAGCATTAGACGTCATTTACTAAGCGTCCAATGTTAAATGCTGGCATGCCAACGTTTAATAATTCAAGTCTCAAGAGTTGAACGTTCCAAATATGACGTTCACTAATGAATGCCTCAACTCTAGGGTTCAACACAAGAAGATACCAGGCCACCTAAAAACAGGTGTAGAACGCTGTTAATCCTGCGTCTAACATTAGACGCAGCACTTTAATGTCCAACACACCTAGAATCCAATTTAAATATCTAGCCTAAATGCTGTCTAGAAAACTAGGTTGTTAGACACACACACAAACACACACACACACACACACACACACACACACACACATCACTCGTGAGAGACAAGAGAGACCAGGAGAGAAGAAGACAAAGAAAAGAAATGAGAGAAGGGAAGGAATGTATGGTTGAAAAAAAAATGGAAAAGAGAGAAGGAGAGAAATAGAGAAGGGAGATAGTGTGAGGTTGTAGGTGATGCTGCTACCTCCCATTGTTGCACAAGCAAGAGAGAAGAAAGGGGGAACGAAGAGAAGAGAAAGAGGAAAGGGCTATTGATTCTCGCTGCTGTTGTTACTAAAGGCTTGGTCATGTGGTGTGGTCGTGGGAGATGAATTAGTGGTGGCCATCTCCTCCTTGATTACTGGTAGAGCAACACTTGTGGGAAGAGATCCAACCTAGATTTAGAGGGGATCATTGTTGGGAGGTCGAGGCATCATGCTTAATCGGTGCGACAGGGCAATGGTTGTTGTGTTGCAAGCTTTGGAATAAGGTACATGCTCTACATAGTCCTTTGCAGTGTAATTCAAGTAGGGATATATGTTTGCATGTTTGATTTGGATCTCATGCATAATTTAAAACATTTTAGAAGGATTTTTACATGATTAATTGTTGGAAATTTTCATTCATTATGCTACTATACCACAAGCTACTGTTTGACCTTGCTACCTTTAATTAAATGTGTCTTGAGTTGTGATTATTGGATTTCTGAAATCTTGGATGCATTAGATAGATGATTTCAATATTTTTAATTTGGCGTCTTACATGAATAATTCTGGATTAACTTAGAGCTTGAATAATTCTCATGGATGCTCTGTTCATAGAGATGGTATGCATGGATTGTTTTAATGATATCTTAATATTTTGAAATTAGATTTTAGTGTTTTAGTAGGCATTGGAAAGATAAATTTAAGATATTTTTAAATGCTGTATGACATGGATTTTTACTATACTGGCTTGGGCTTTGAATTTACTAAATTCAGTAGTAGATTTCTAGGTGGTTGTTTTTGAAGCTAGATGCTTGTATTGCTTGCTGTGGTCTTTATGATGGGATTTGAGTAATATAAATGTTGTAGCTTGTTAATTCTAGTTTATATATGATTCATAGAATTTATTGATAAATTACCATGCTTAAGTGGAGATTTTTGTGGTGTTGGTTGATATTTGTGGTGGTGTTGTTTATTGTGTGAACATACCATCTTTTTTGGTTGATATTTTAAGTTGTGGATATCAGATTCTTATAATTTCTATTGCATGTAGTAGATAATTTAATTATCTTCATTTTAATATATTATTTGTGATTTTATGGTTTGTGTAGTAGTTTTTATGGCTGTTTGCAAGTGGTAGTATTAACTATCCTGTTTTAGCACTTAAGGCGTGGATGTGTCACATGGATTAGTAGTGCGGGCTACTTGTGCGTATCCCTAGTGTGGGTTAGGGGCGTGGGTGAGTCATGTGGTTGGACCACACGATGTGTGCAATATAGTGGGTTGCAGTCTGTTTTCTGATGTCTTTTGTGGTTTTTTATGGTGTTTTGTGTGGTGTTTTGAGTTGATTTGAGATGGTTTTCCAAATGATTTTCCAAGATGGATTAGGAAAAATGCTTAAGATTTGCAAAGGTTATGGAAAAGGTTTTTCGTAGTTTTGAGGGACCAAGCGGTTGAAGCTCTTGACTGACCTTTTAGGGATAGTTGATATCTCTAGTTGGTCATGAGTTACTTGCCTCAGCTGAGATTAGAGTGTTTCTGTGGTTTTGAGGGACCAAGAGGTTGATGCTCCTAATCGACCTTCTAGGGATGGTTGATATTTCTGGTTGGTTATGAGCTATTTGTTTAGGCTGAAGTCTTAGTGGTTTTTGTGGTTTAGAGGAGACTGAGAGGCTTTGGGTGAGAGTCTATGGATCAAAAAACCACGAATGAGGATAGGAACCAAGAGGTTGAAGTTTTTGGTCAACCTTTTAAGGACAAGTGATACCTCTGATTGGCCAAGAGTTACTTGTGTAGGCTAAGGTTTAGGGAGTTGTACTGACAAGACCAAGTGGTGAAACAATCCTCTATGTGATCGAGTGTGACAGTCCTGAGGACGTCGAGAGGGTGGATCCTCTGTGTGTGTTATTTTGTTAACTTTTGAGGGTTCTTAGAGTCTGAACCTGAGATGGGGAGCTCCTCCATAGAGTGGTTCGATTGTGGTAGTACAATACACATTGATAGTTGCTTGTGAGCCACTATTGGTTGTTTGGTTTCAACAACACGATAGATTTTAGACAGTTGTGTGTGTGGGTGTATGTGATTTGTGATTGAGTTTTTTTTCTGAGCTTTTGATTGAGGATTTCAAGCTTTAATCTAGAGAAGATTATGCTTTTCAAGGTGTGGGTTTGTGATGGTTTTGGACTTAATTTGACATAAAGTGGTCATTTGAAGTATGCATACAGAGTTTTCAAATATGTATGTGGTTTTGATTTGAAAATGAGAAAATGATTTTAGAAAGTATATTTAAATGATTTATGCTTGTTGGCAATAGTGGATTGCCTTATTGTGGTTTTGTAACATCAAAATTAGATGCATGTTTTTTGGAGGTTTTGGTGGTGTTGGTTTGGTGCATTTAGGCTTTTTTTCGTGGTTTTGGTTTCTTAGCATCAACATGAGATGTCTATTTTAGTTACATTGGTTTGATGGCTAGTTCTTAATATTTGAACGGTCTGGGGTTTTCTTATTTGAGGTCGTTTTTTAGATGCACATCACATTGAGTGAGTGTTTGGATTTTAGTGTGCCTAGGTTCTGTGTGAGAAGCCAGTTATTGATTTTCATTAGTTTTTGGTTTGCATAATTATTATGTGTGGTTTGTGTTGTTTTCTAGTGATTTATTCTGTTTCTGGTTTTTGTGGAGTGTATGGTGGGTGACCTTTTCTATGATCACTTACGTGTGCTTTTGTTTTGTATTTTGTAAGTGTAGATTAGGAGTTGGTTTGCTAATGCATGTAGAGAGGAGTCACTTAGTCAGACATTGAGGGTTTTGAGTAGATATGTTGTTTGAGATTTATTTTTGTTGAATATAGTGTTTTTATATTATGCGTTTGGATTTAGATTCAGTGTTTGATATTTGATTGTTAGGAAAAAATGTAGTTAGATTAGGTGTGACGATCGGGGTCATGACACTACCTTGTCGAGGGTGATGGGATTTTCACCAACACACACCATATACACTTAGAGAGAAGTGTTAAAGAGTGAGAGGAGAGACCTAGAGAGAGTGTCCTTGTACCAAAGAAAGTATAATCGACGTCGTTCCTTTGTCATCATGCAGGTCATTTTCAACACTCTTTTCACCCCTTGTCTTCCATCCACATCATTTATGAAGGGAGTTTTTAATATCATTTTTTATTTCTCATACTTATGTAATAAACTTTGAGTCAACCCTTAGATACGTATTATTCATGTTATTTATTTTTCATATTTATTCTTGTTTTGATCATGATACTACACTCACTAACTTATTTCTTTATTTGATTTGCTTATTTTTTTTTTGTTAGGAGTTAAATAATGTTAGGAGGTTATATGATCTATCTTGTATTAGGATAATTGGATATCTATTTATCTAACCCTATAAATATGTAATATGTAACCTTAGACAATGGAATTTCTCTTTTCTTTTCTCTTTATTTCACATGGTACTAGAACACAGGAGAAAACCCTAGGGTTTCCTCAGCCATTACCCTCTCTGACGAGTTTTTCGACGTCGATCAGCGTATTTGATCACCTTGTCTGTGCCGTCTGACCTCCTTGGAGCCCTCTCCACCGCCACCAAGCTCCACAGGCCCCTTCTCCTCTGCCGTCCAGGCCCTTTCGTTGGTGCTGTTAGGCCTTTCAGACCCCTCTACCGGCGCCACCAGGCCTTTAAGGCTTCTCTTTCGGCATCGTCTGACCCTCTAACCCTCTCTTCCATCACTTCCAAGGTGTCAGGCCCTTCCTTTGTCAGTGCTAGCCTCTTTAGCTGCCACGTCCACTCCTGTCACCTAGGATAGGTAAGTGGGCCTATTCGACAGTCCTTTTAGGGCCACTCTACCACCGACGATTGCGTTGGTGACACCTATCTCTATGCAGTGCATGTGATAAGCTGTAGATACTCTTTTTACTACTACTAAGGATGGTTTCGTATTGTCCACTTGATCTATTACCTCTCGTAGGCTTTTGGACTCCTATACCATCTAATTGGGGGTATTTCTTCATTGTTGTGACCTTAAATAGCACAATTCAGATTTGATTTCTTCAAATTAGCATGGCATCTAGGGAGTCTCCTATTAAAAGTCTTAGTGGGACCTCTCAGAAACTTAATGGGAAGAACTACTTGTTGTGGGCACAGAGCTTTGAAACATTTCTGGATGCACATCGTAAGATCAAGCATCTTACTAAGCCTCCTCTTGATGTCAAAGACAGTACTTATGAAAACTGGTATGCTGATGACTCTGTTATTGTCTCTTGGATGGTGAATAGCATGGAACCAAATGTTGCTCATGATGTGATGTTTTTAAGACCTTTAAAGAAAATTTGGGACACCTTAAAGAGTATGTATAGATACACGAAGAATATTTCTTGTGTTTTTGAGATATATGAGTAGAGTTTCTCACTACAGATGGGAGACAACTTTGTCTAGGACTACTTTGCTTCACTGAGGGTTCGTTTGGATGACTTTGACATTTATCAGCCTTTGACATTTATTAGTACAGAGAGGAACTAGTTGTTGTAGCCTATCTTTCTAGTTTGACTTCAGATCTCTCTTCTCATATTTGAGGTTAGATCCATGGTGTAGATTCTACTTTTAGTATGAAGACTACCTTCTCTCGTGTCCTTCGTATTTCTACTAACACGTCCACTACTTTGTTTGATCATTCTACTATAGCTGCTACTCAGGGTCGTGGTCGCAACTTCGGTCGTAGTTCTGGTTGGGAGGAGGTCATGGATGTATAGATGGCAACAACTGCGCACCATGCGAGCATTGCAATCGTACAAATTTCTGATCAAATCGTTGTTGGGAGAAGTTTGGAAAATCAGATTTGGTATAAGTTTCTACTATGACACAGACTACTACACCTATAGTTACTTCTACTACTAGTATGCCTTTAGTGACCCTCTCACAGGATGAGTATGCTTAGTTCCTCCAGTTCCACGAAAGCGAGTCATCTACTATTATGGTATGACATGGTATTGCTTCCACCTCAGGTACCTCTTGTTAGCCTCAAGTGATAGTTTTTGGATTATTGATTCAGATGTATCCTCTCATATAATAGGTACCATTGACCTTTGCTCTTATATATCCCAATTATTTGACATTAGATCTATTTCTTTTGCTGATGGTAGGACTTGTCATGTTTCTAGACAAGGCACTATTCGTGCCATGTCTCAGTTAACTTAGACAAAGTCGTCTATGTCCCTGAATTTCTAGTTAATCTTTTATTCATTAGCGTTATTACCAAGCAACTTTAACGTTCAATAAAAGAAAAACATGCTAGAATCATGCATGCAGTTTACAAAAAACTCTGAGGCACCATCAATGCTCAATATTGAGTATCAATTTTAGCATGCAACATGAAACAAGTTTTATACACGCTTCAATGACCATCCACCAACATTCTCACCCACCTTACTGTGCGAAAGCTCTGGCGAAAATAAAGCTCTCTGAGAAAAACTGCGTTACTGTGCTTCGTCACTCGATTTCTTCTACCTCCATCCCACCTTTCTCCATGGCGGCTCGGCGGCTGCCCCTGGGTCGCCGTGATCCTTACTTTCTCCGCTCTCGAAAAGCTGCGACGGGGAGAGATCGGGACGAGAGCACTGGGTCTGAGGCGGAGTCTTCTCGGATGGTAACTTCTATCCTTCCTTATTCTCCGATTAGCCCATTTAGGGGCAATCGGAAGAGGAAGGCCTCTGCTTCTCTCCTGCGGTCGCTGCAGGAGAGTTTTGCTACCCCCGACTCTTCCCGGAGATGATCCCCCTCAGATGACCCTAGATCATCCAGATCTGGCATCTCGGTGATCTTCTACGGTCTTTCCCCTTGCTTGAGCATCCCGATCGATCGGGATGTGCATATATTAGTGGATGTTCGTTTTATTTGCAGACTGATACCTCTGGGTTGGTCTTGCTATTTGGCTTTATGTTTTTTTGGCAATAATATTATCTATGGATATGGATCTGAGATTTTGCGAATTTTAGCATCCTCTGGTTGTGGTTTGTATGATGCTTCTGGATCACCTGTGGTTTTTCGTTCGATTGGGGAGTCTTCTCCCCTATACATCGAGGGATCCTATTTATCTTCTTTGCATATCGTGTGTTTGGATCCTATTTTTCCGGCTACTCCGGCGAACCCTCTGCAACTTCCGGTGGGTTGGCGAAGGGAGGAGCCTGCAACCAGTGGTGGCGTGGCTGTTATGCCAGGCTCTACACAACCCTCGCACTCTGTGTGGGGGTATTCTCATTTTTGCCCTCCTGTTTTTAGTGCGCACATTAATATTCCCAGGGAATTAGTTGGGGGACTTTCTGTAATTTTTGGGAGCGATAACTCACCTTCTAAATTCCCTCCATTTTCTGCTGACATGATGGGCCCTTGGGGTCCACATCTGGCCAACGAGGCGTCGGTTTTGACTGACCCTTGCCCTCTTCACGTCGATTCTATTTTTAATGAGGAGAGAGGGCCTCTGTCTGGGAATGGCAACACCCCCCACTACCCTAATATTTCTGACATGTCGCCGAAAATTTTGACTTCTGACTCTGCGGTTGAGATCTCGCCTGACAGAGGTGATTTTGTTTCTGATTTTGGGTATGGTGGCTCGCGGTTTGCAGCCTTGAATCCCTCTCCTTCCCCTTCTTCCTCTGACGATTCCCTAGACTGTATTATCAGTTCTCCGGGGTGGACTCTGGTGGAGAAGAAGAAACACTCCTTATCCCCTTTGGTACGTTTTTGTAGGGTTAATAATCAGTGCTTCTTGTGTGGTCTGCGTGGCCACATAAAAAGCAACTGTAAATACTCTGGGACTTGTTATAGATGTAAATCTTCTTCTCATTCAGTAGCTATTTGCGACTTTTTCCAGGAGCCTTGTGTTACATCTTCCATGGCTGGGCTGTCACCGCAGAACCCGATTGTTATTTACCCTACTGATGCTTCCTGTGACCTTACCATTCACTACTCCTGCTGTGCTATTGTCACAGACCACTCCTCCTGTCTTACGATGGATATGTTATCTCAGCATATTCTTACTAACTGGCCCCTTCACATCAAAGTAGAAATCTCTGATTTCTCACAGGGGAAATTTCTACTGAAATTTCCTTCCATTAAAGATAAAAATGACATCCTCAATAGATTTGGATCCTCCCTTCATTCTTTATCAGCCTCATTTGTACA
>JAMKQA010031828.1:0-19988 GCA_024699735.1 Posidonia australis
GCATGATTTTTCATGTATATGGTTTTCCTTGTCTTCCATAATAGATTAGGTGGCGACTCCGTTTTATTTTGCTTTTTCGACGTGATTTTGCCGTCCGATTTCGCATTCATTTGCGGAATCATCTCGCCGGCATGGTTACACTATTTTCCCCTCAGCATATTCTACTGGCCCACCTAGACGCACATAGGGCGCGCACTAGACTGACGCACCAGTCTGGCGCACCGAACAGGCGCAATGACCTGTTTTCAGTTGCACACAGCATGTTTTCATGTGTTTTGCTTGCTTTCTCGACCCGATTTGCTTCTGGGTTTCCCTTTGGTTTTCTTCCTTGATGCATTAGGAAGGCACAAATTTGTTTTCAGCAGTTTTCTTGCATTTTAGATTGCATCTAGGCATGTAGAAAGCAAGGATGATAAATCCCTCAAGATATTAGATCTTTGATCTTATTATGCAATATTATTGCACCTGACCCGACACACGAGCGATATTTCTGAGCATAAGGACACACCCCTACGCATCATGCACCTATACATTAGACACAACACGCATTTGCATGGCATGGCATATCGCCCTTGGGCGTACAGCAAAGGCTGCAAAGCCGACATTCCTAAGCAAAAGCGAAATCAATAGAAGACCGATTTATCGGGCATACGAGGGTGCCTAACACCTTCCTCGTACGTAACAGGGATCCTTACCTGCATTTCTGGTTTGTGCAGCCCCTTTTTTATTTTCTCTGCATGATTTTTTCATGTGTTTTATGGTTTTCCTTGTCTTCCATTTGAATAGACTAGGTGGCGACTCCTGCACTTTTTCTTTTATTTTTGCCGTGGCTTTGTCGCTTTTGGCACATATATTATTTATTTGTGGCCACCCCCGACGGCATGGTTACAATTATCATCTACAATAATCTTCCATTGGATTTTAGTGATATAGTTGCTACCTTATCCACTTGACCTACTCAAGTGAGCTTTCCTGAGTTATTAAGAATTTTGTTGGGTCATGTGATACATCTACAGATATCCCATAATTCACTCTCAGTGTTGCTACCCACTCCGACCACACTGCCACTCACCGTGGCTCTGACAGCACATGTGGCACATTATGTTCCCTTTTCCCATGGTCGTGAATGACATTTTGGTCATGGTCATGGCCACCAATCTGGATAACATCGAGATCCTTGCCCTGTATGCAGTGTTCATGGCCATAGTCCTTACAAATGTTGTTTCCATCATCGTGGCACAACTCCTCTTCATGCCTATGCTGCATACTCATCGTCAACCCTAGGTTATGGTGCTGCTTTTGACTCTGGTTGTTCTCAAACTTTTCCTTAAACACCTGGTGCCCATCAATATTACCCAGCTACTCCACCACCATCTTCATATCCATCGTTGACAAATCACTCCTCTGATTGGTATGTAGTGTAATGCTCTTGATGCCACAAACTAGCATCAAGTTTACCTAGAGCAATTATTAAATAAATTACTCAATAAAATTGGAAGAAATTAAATTAATAGACAAATAAATAAAACAAATGTTAACAAAAACCGACTTCTATCCAGGACCTGTGGTGTGCGGCTATATGACTCTAATTATGTACACTAGACTGGACTACAACTCTACAATCTGCACTTGCAATAAAACCAAAGAAAAACACATGAATGACATCTATTGTCGCCCAGTAAGTACCTACCACAACCAAAAGACTACAAACCGCAAACTAGAGCTGTTACAACCAGCTCCCAAGCTACACGACTACCTCCCTCGGTAGCATCAAGCATAAACCAAGGAAAGACACCAAAATCCACAATACTGTCGATCATCTAGAAAACTCTTTCTTAAAACATGCCTTTCAAGTCCATACTCTTTTGTTTCATTGGAAAATACATGCATCTTTAAAATCATTTTATACATTTTTGGAAAGCTAAACCACTACTAAAACCGACACAAAGCCATAATACATGCACATAGTGCAAAAACATGTCGTGTCACCCTAGCCATAGGCGATAGACCAGCCTAAGCAGTCATTGGGAACTCAAGCCCCGATTTACACAGCATTGTCATGGAGAATTACCTTGTGTAGGAGTTGATCTGCTTTAAGATCATCTCTCAAAGTCCACTCTAGAACAACACAGGGTACGACCATCGACGTCCTCAGTGCCCAAGCCAACCGGTGACTCAAACCCTTGACCTTGCTAGCACTACACTTGGGCTACCCAGGGACTCAAACCCTGGACCTTGTTAGTACCCCTAGCCTTGGGGATTCGAACTCTGGACTCTTCCAGTAGTCAAAGTCTTAGGAACTTAAACCCCTAACCTTGTTGGGAAAAACTCGACAATCACAACTTCAAACTCGCACTTGACTTTCTAAAGGTATCAAATACCCCTGGTTTGTCGGTATGGTCCAATGGCTACATGGCTCCAACCATGAAAACATGGAAAACTCTTTTTGAAAACCTTATGCAATTTTTCAAAAAAATCATTTTTAAAACATTTTTAGATCACAAGATTATTTGTGAAATCAACACATACCTACAAACATTTAATCACTAGAAGTGAACAAGTCAAACACATATAAACAGGGTCTAATCTAGACCCAAAGTGTGGGACCAACCCACAGTAGCAAAATGCGAGACCAACCCATGGTACCAATACATGGGCCAACCCGCAGTAGCTACACGTGGCGGACCCCAAACAAATCAGTCAACAAACAAGCACAGTAACCCAAAATGATTGCCCTGTTTGGGGACCGTCGGCGATCTTACCATGAGTAACCATAAATTCTACAAAATTTATCAAAATGAAGGCCTTGAAGTGCTCTACCATGTCGGACAAAAATCACAAGAATTTGACATACGTAGCTCAAGATATTAAAAATCAAAGCATCAAGACACTTGCGGATGAACAGTAATAGAACACACAAAAAATCACTGAAAAACTCTTTAAAAATCCCCAAAAATGATCAAATCTCATGCAACACAAACATGCTAAACAACACATTTTTATCATTTTTATGCATAATAGAGAAAAGAAAAGAAAAGACAAGGTAGGATGCATACTCGCATTGTTGTCTCGCTTCTCTTCCTACTTGTGAGCCTTCTCTCTTCTTTCCTTCTCTGTTTCTCCTCCTCCTCCTCCTCCTCCTCCTCTTCCTCTCTCTCTCTCTCTCTCTCTCTCTCTCTTCCTCATTTGATCTTCCTCACACCTTTCGTCTGAAGCCAAGGCACTCTTTTTATCAACATCCATGGTCGACAATTTTTGAAAAATTTCGGCACAGACATGCGTAAGGCATGGTGCTAGCTATAGACAAGGAAGGAAAATTGTGACGTATTCTTTAACACTATGGTTTTTTTTTTGAAATAGGTAGATATCTTTAGCACTATGTTGTTTTAGCGTTTTGTCCCTTCCCTAGGTCCCACACATTCATGGGTCGTAATATGCCAAAATACCAACACAACATAAGGAACCAAGGAGAAACCACAGGCATAATAATCTAAAAAGGAAGACAAATATCCATTTATTATTACCCAATAAATATATTTACAAGCATAGGTAATCAAATTCTTGTCCACCTGTAACATCTCCACCATTAGGGGTCAACGATGACTATCACGGGTTGGGCTCGTAGGTTGGGACCGCTGATTGGAATTGAGGATTTGTTAGTCAAGGAATTCAGAAAATAATGAAATTTTGTGTTAGAGATTGATACCCAATCGTGTGTAATCTGGATAAGTTGGAACTTGATAACCTGTAACTATATGAGTATTTGTTAGTAATCATGGTGAAATTGTGTTTGTTTCCCTAGTTATGTTCGTGGTTTCTTCCTGGCGCTCTGAACTATGTGGTATTTTGGTGTTTTTGTGGTTTGTGTGTATGTGGGACCTTGGAAAGGAAGAAACACCAAGGATGCACAGTGACAACACGTGGTCAACACGTCGCCGCAATGGCCCATGCCCTACCACAACACCCATACCCTACCACACCATCAGTTGGATTTCCAAGTGGTAGTAGTGGATTTCAAAGAGGAAGGGAGGGATGGCAATAGGGAAGACAGACTAGAGAGCAAGAGGAGAGTGAGGGAGAGAAAAGGAAAACTGAAGTGCAAGAGAAAAAGAAAGGGAAGGAGTAGTAGCGGGAAGAAGAAGGATTGCCGACAAGTATACTGTATGCGACCCATCTCCTTCTTTTTCACTTCCATTTCATGCAAAAATGATAGAAATGTGTAGATTAGCTCGAGCTGCTTGTATGGTAACTAATCCATAATTTTCTAAGATTTTATAGAGGATTTTTTTATTGGAATGGCACTGTTCATCCATTTTGGGTTTATCCTCTTTTAAATTTTGTATATTGAGATATAAACAATGATTTTTAGTGATTTTTGTCACAAATGGTAGTTAACTTAGAAGCCTTCAATTTGGTGTGTTTTGTGGAATTTTTGGTGACCTGTGCAGCATTAGCTGCAAGCTCCCACTTTGGGCAATTTTCGATGATCACTACAACTAGCCTGGTCTGTCTGTAAAAGGTCAGGTCGCGGTTCACTATCGTGGGTGTGGCCCACGGGTAGCTACTGTGGGTTGGTCATGAGGTCTACTATCGCAGGTTGGGGTTACTTTAGACCTTGCAGTGTTAATGTAGTATGTGTTTTGGGTAATTTCCTTCGAATTAAACTTTTGGTTTGGATTCCATAAACGATGTGGGGACTCGTGGAAGAGTGCATCTCTCCTACGTAGAAAAATTATTAGAAATTGGTTTTCAAAGAAAGTTGCATTTTTTTAAAAAGGATTTCTGAGATTTCCATGTAGGTCCGTGTAGTGGTAGGGCGGTGGTTAAAGGATTGTGACCCATGTGGTAACAGTTACTGTTCGAAAATGTGGATTCAAAGGTAGGGACTCAACTAAAAGAAACTAGGTACCCAGAGAGAGACCAGTGTTGGCTGGGCCTAGGAATGATAACCTGGGTGTCCAAACACTAAAGGGGCATTGGAAGAACACATCTCCATGCAAAGAGAAAAGAAATAGATAAAGTGAAGTTTATTGGTTGGGACAGTGGTATGCCTATACGCAGACTTTCACTATGGCAGTGCAGGAGGTAGGGTTGGTGCCTCACTGAATGCTTGTGGTTAGGTCACCTTTGATTAAGGTGGCATTATGAGTTTCCAGATTTGAGTTGTATGGTTGGTTTTAAGCTAGAATCGAGCTAGATTTTGACTCATGGTTTTAGTCAAATTCTAGCTAAGATGATGTGACCATGCCAGCGAAGCTGACTCGTGGGGGTCAGGTGAGAAACTAGGCTCACAAACCGATAAGGCTACAACAAAAGGTTGTGAATTTGAGAGAGGTTACTCAACCCAAAAACACTGAAAAAAGAGATAAAGAAAGGATAAGGAAAGAAAAAATGGAGTCACCACTTAATCTATTAAAATTGGAAGACAAGGAAAACCGACGAAACAAAGTAAATGTGATAAAAATGATGAAAAATGTGCAAAATACGAGAATCCGTATCAGTGGATGTCATTTTGGACATCGCATGCCAAAGAAAGAATAAGAACTTCCGTTATGCATGGAGAAGATGTTAGGCACCCCCATACACTCGGAAATCAGTCATTCTTGGTTTAACCCGCTCGTAAAATGGTCAATGTATGCAAAGGATGCCAAAAATGATGTGCACCTTAAGGCAGGATGCAAGATGTCATGCTAGCATGTAGTAAAGCATGCTCTAGAAATAATATAGAAGCAAGAAAACCAAATAAGAGTTAGGTAGAAAGATCAACAAGTGCTCTGTAAACTGTCTGAACCTCTGGCAAGTCGTGCCACTTATTCGCGCAGGGATGTAACGCTAGATCTACCCACTAGGGATGTGCACTACCACGATCCGTTGGTAAATCATGCATGACATTTTACAGTTCAGTGACAAAAAACTTTATCACCCATTTTAGCTCAATAAAACGATGGTAAAAGTCAACGAAGCATCGAATAAGCTAGAACATGATGACATGAACACAATGGAACAACTCAAACATGCAATGATTGCTTAGATCTCTCCATCCACCTAGTTCACCAGAGACCCACTGGAACTGAGCTCTTTGACCATGTCAGAGGCCGACAAGCTCTATTTGAGGTTGTAGAGGTGAACTGGAGGGAGAGAGTTCCTAGGCATGCAATGTGGATGTAATGTAAATCTAGAAACTCAAAAAACTCAACTCGTTCCACCCCGCTCAGTGAGCTCGTCTTTTGTCCATTGTGGAAGAAGGCGGTCGACATGTCTGAGGGTCATGGGATGTCGAACTCTCATCATCAAGGGTTGACGAGGCAATGTGGTGACATACAAGGTTCGGAATCAACAATTGAAGCCTCACTCAAAACCACAGGCACGTCGCTGATGCAATGCAATGCAGCGATGGAAAGAAAAAAGGGAATCTAACAAGAAAAACGGTGGCAAATACACGTTGGAAATTCACAGGTAGACCAAACCCAAGTAAGAAACGAGTTATTGGAGCGATCAGGAAGGTTTACCTGTGGAGGATGAGGGTCAATTGTCTCGTCCAGAGGCGGAAGTTACTGTTGCTTAAAGGAGGGCATTGATGACGGGTTGGGTGTGGTCAATGACAGGAGGAACATTGCTTTGGCTTCGGGGATGGCTCACATACAGGCCTGGAGTGTGAATGGATTGGGGGTTAGTGGAACTCAAGTGGGGATCGTCTGAACTGGACAGGGTGCTGTGGATGTGTCGTTAGAGAATTCTAACAATGGGTTACCAGAGCTCTGGATGATGGGATCTCAAGGAGCTTGGGAGTTCAGTGAGTTAGAGGCTAGGGAGCAAGAGTGAGAGCCAGAGAGAGTCTATGTATGGGGTCCTACTTTCATTGGACATGGAGGACGTTATATAGAAGGAGGAGCTCAGTAATGGCTGTCGATGGCTAACCATCTCTGACTCAATGGTTTGGATCAAATTTGAATGAGTTTGATTGGGTTTTAGGCATGAGAATAGGGATACAATGGTCTGTGGAGAGTGTGTGGAACATTACCAGATCCATGCAAGCCAATGGCGAGGTTGAATTCAGTGGGCCTATGCAATGGAATGTCCACTAAGTTTGTTGACTGAAATACTCTAAAATAGGGCACATAGCCGGCTCTTTGCACCAATGTCCTCCGCTGGACGTACACGCTTAGAGTACTTGCTATGACGTCCTGCTTAGAATGCTCACCTTGAAGTCACGCTTGACCGAGTGATGGGCCTAACCTCTAGATTTTGGGCCTATTCCTCAATTTCATGGGACGAATTAGAGGCTGTGGGTTGTGGTAAGTGGGGTTTTGAAGCTTTGGATTGTTTTTGGATGTTTAGTGGGCTTTAGGAAAAGGTGGGTGAGCCATTCACAATTGTAGTGCACCGCTACCACATCACACCCTTTCTAAAGACTACTGGTGAGTTTTTACAAAAACTAGGGTATCTACAGATGCACTTCCTTGAGCGAAGTTGAGGGTAATTGAGACCGATGTTCTGGGTTGACGAGACACCTTGCCTATGTCCACAGGAGAGAAAAGAGATGCTACTGGCAATAAGTCACATCTTCAGAGGATGCATCGAGAATTGCAACTTGTTGCTAAGAAGTGAGTTGAAACGACAAAGTAGATGTTGAGAACAAAACAAGTTGTCGAACTTATTAACTAAATACTTGAGGTTATCAGCTTGAGAAGGGGGCATGACAATGTATCACACTTGCTAGAGAAAAGATAGACATATGACGGATGTCATCCGAGTAGTTAGGGTTATTACTTGTAGACACCCCACATTGGCAGCCACTTGTTGGCGGAATTCTTTGAAAGGACGCATCGATGCCAACGAGGCATATTCCACACCAAAACCCATTTCACACCCCAAAACCAAGCCTAACACCCCAAACTCAGCCTGAAACCATTAATTCACCATAACCCTATCCCAAAGACCAAGCCCAAGCCCTTGATGCTCCAATGATCTAGTGATAGCCACATGTCCAGCCCAGCAGATCTTGCTATGGCCCAACCATCCAACAATCGTGGCTCGATAACGCAGGTGGGATGTGTAGGTCGGATGAGTGGAAAGACCAAGGATTAAACTGCTGAGGCTCGATTGGTCTTTTCACTTAGTGGACCACTACTTCACCTCTTCTCATTGGACGGCATGGATTTGGGCGTGCTCGTTAGACTTCTTGGACCATCGAGCCCCTCTACCTAATCCTATTCCCCATCAAATCCCACCTTGGTTTAATCTAAACCACCCGCCTTAATCACCACTCAAATCCAACGACCTACACACCTCCCTTCCCTTTATAAAACACCCTAGCTCATGTCCAAGCTCCCTCTCTTGGCTCACTAGAATCTTAGCCCTCCTTCTTTCTCCCAGCCCTGTGCACACACAACCAGCCATTCCAACCACCTCCTCACCACTTTTCGACCATCACACATCCATCACTACACTGTTACATACCCTCTAGGCCTTGCATCATTTTCCTTGCGCCAGAGGACATCCAACCCTTTCAGTAGGGCCTCCCCTCTCACTAAATCATCCCACACTTCCACCGACCGTTCCTAACCATTCCAACCACTTCCATCGCTACTTGAAATTGCCACCACTCCGCCATTACATCCAAGCCACCCATACACCGCACTAACCCCTGCATCTTACCACTGAGCTCTCCACCAACGTCACCATGCCCCTTTGGAACCGCCTCCATAGCCATCGAGCGCCAACCATCGGAGAAAATACTGCCGCAAGTCGTCGTCGGAAGGGACAACCCATAAGACTCCATAGGTTCCACTCTCACTGTCGACCATCCATAGGTACCACTCTCACCGTCAACCACGTAAATCTGTTTCTTCTTATTTCCTTTCAGTTTTTATTGCTCCATCATATCATCTTGTGCATGTTATCTTCATCCATCATGTCATTTCATCTTCATCTTCTCCACTATCGGCAAGAGGTTCAATGAGCCCATAAATGGTTGATGGCCAGTGGGTTAGTTCGCCCCTCATTTCGACACACCACCACCTTTGACACTCCTCACCGAGTCTTCCTAGATGTTCACCGGCGCTCCTTGCAACCTCCATGGCTGGCCGAGCCCTGAATCCATCAAGGATCTACGTTGACGTCAGAGGGGAACCCACTCATGCATCCATGCATGCATTACATTCAATGCACTCTCCATCATTTCCTCTCACTTCCCCCTACCTCAGATAGCCACCATTGGGCTCGTTGGAGCTCATGGTCGAATTCCATGGCTATGAAATCCAATGAGGTTCCGTAGCTGTAGAGGGAGGTTGAAAGAGTAACTCATGTACCCTAGGACCAAATCATCTGCATGCATATGTTCTTGGTAGTCCCATCTTGCTTTCCATGCATTTAATCAGTTATTTGCATCATTGCATTGCACGCTAGAGTGATGAAAAGGTCGTCGGTCTACTACATTTTCTATGTTGTGTACCGAATGCGCGTATGAGATGCGTAGGTGAGGTGCACGGAAGGAGCAGTTGGCTTGATTTAGAGCACCAACATGCATGTCCATACCCATCTCTATCCTATTCCCATACATCAAGACACTAACTCCTGCATATCCACATGCATCCCATGCGTTTTAGATCTACATTACTTGCGTTTTTTGGTTCATGCCATCACATATCACACTCCTCATTCACTCATTCTTCATTCCAATATTTCATCATACATATCATCCATCATTTCATGTCATTTATCATTTATTAGGCACCATACACCATCATCATAACATAAATAAACATATCATGCATCACGACATCATTTGCATTTAGGGCGATGACAATTACTGTAACGATCCAGTTTTACAGGTGGTGCTTTGGCTAGATAATTAAGGTGAAATTCAAGTGTAGTAGGCATTGGGGGCCCTAGTGTCCAATGTAGGACACGTTCTAGTAGTGTTTGACGCCTGAATTGTGTGTTTCTGGCCTTTTTAGTGTGGTGTAGTCGAGGTGTTGTGCCGGTCCTCGTAAGAGTTTTGAAGGTTTGCTCTGTGCTCTAGTGGCAGATCTCAGTTTACACGAGTCACGTGGACGTGGAAGGTCGCGTAGTCTGGTTCTATGCTTCCGGTTTCCTTTCTTTCCTTTTCTTCTTTCTCTTTCCTTTCTTTCTTTCTTTCTTTCTTTCTTCCTCCATCCCTGGGCCCCACCCCTTCCTCTTCTTCTTCTTCTTCTTCTTCTCCCGCATGTGGGAGAGGGAGAGAAATGAGAGAGGGGAGTGGGAGGGAGAGAGGACTGCGAGAGAGAGAGGGAGATGGTCAGGAGGAGGAGGATGCAACTGCCATCGTGCCGCCATCGTCGCATGGAGGAGGGGAGCAGCTCATGGTTGGTGGAAGAGCGTCACCGTCCGTCTGGCGTTGTTGCGTCTTCAGTGGAGGTACGCACCTCATAGATTTTCTTTTGGTTCCAAATTTGTACCGTAGGTGCATGTTAGTGTGCTGATACTTGTAGTAATTTTATTAGAGTTTATTGTGCATTTGTGGGCCATTTATGGTTGTATTTATTATTTGGGATGAATAGTGCCACCTTTGTGTTTTCTATTAATTCTCGAGATCCGCTTGATGGATCTCGGTGTTGCTTGTTCGGTTTGGAAGATCTCGTCGAGATCTTCATTTTGATATATTGTTTGCATGGTTTGGTTTGGTAGTTTGTTGGTTTGGGACTTTGGGTCCCGTTTTGGGTGCCCTAGGTTTGTCTGATTCGGTATGCCGAATTATTTCGGCATGTCGTCTTGGACTTCCAGAATGTTCCCTTGATCCTTGATTCGGTCGACCGAATTTATTTGGTCTGCCGTTCTGGGTCTTGGGTGTTGACGTGGCACCCTGGTTCGGTCGACTGGTCGCCTTCGACATACCGGGTTGGGGTATTTCGGTCGACCGTTCCCTTTTCGGTCTTCCTAATCAAGGGTTTTCGGTCGACCGAGTGGTTTTTTGGTCTACCAAATTGGTCCCTTGAGTCCTGGTTTGGTCGACCATTTTGGTTCATTTTGCCAAACCAGACCTGGACCCCTGTACTTGGTTTTGTTGGGTTGATTAATATATATATATATATATATATATATATGTTTGTATGTATGGGTATATATATATATATTAATATTAAAGATAATAAATATAATGGCATAAATGATTAGGATATCCATTAGAATGATTGTATGGTTTACCTAAAATGAATTAGCAAGATTTCACATGGGGTGTGGGTAGAATAAAAGATGAAATAATTTAGAAATAATAGGTTCTTTCCTTAGATGGTTTAGATTGGACTTTAGGGACAATGATAGCATCCTTAGGTCTAGAGCTTATGTGGTTTTACGTGTGGTGCATTGAATGGAGTATTCAGTGGCACTGTTTTGGGAGTTTGAGCCGATCTAGCTGTGCTCCCAAGGGACACGAGTCAGTAGGTGTGTTACACTTGGTGCCGGAGCTTATAGTTCTGATTGTGTTTGCTTTGCTGTGATGTCTTCTGGGTGGATTTGACACTTAGTGGATGTTTTTGTTTATGTTTTCTTGGGTTGTGGTCGTAGGTTGAGCATGGTGCTCGTGAACCCAAATGCCCCTAAGGTGTTTTGCTTGGGCCTGACAAGAGAGCTATCGAGGCTGTGTTTTGTTTGTGGTTTATCGGCCTTTAGTTTCCGTGCCGTTGTTGGGCACAATATTGCTTGAGTTTTAAAGGATATTTAATGGTTTTGAAATGGTTTTCCAAAAAGAGAGTTTTGAAAAGAGAAAAGTACAGATTTGGAAATGATTTTGGAAAGAATTTTCCAGTGCTTTCTGTTTGCGTTGGGGACCAATAGACTGAGGCGAGTATTTGTCGGGTCTTGGAGGTATGACACTCCTTGACTGTCGTTCGCGAGGCCGAGGTTGAGGTCCGTGGGTTGAGGTGTTTCATGGCATGACGAGGAGGTATGATACTCCTGCTGTCGCTGTGAGCACTAAAGCTCGGGTGTTGTCGGATGTGGAGGGATGAGACTCCTTCTTGAGCACCACGAGGCGTACCCTATAGTGGCCAATGCAGGTGGGACGATTGCCCCGTACTTGGTAGCGTGCTAAGAGACAAGACTGCCTTCCCAAGAGTGGTTGACTTTGTTGAGGGTTCACTAGGTGGGAGAATCACGGGACAGTGATTGCTCCTACATAAGGTGGCTTCACCGTGGCAGTGCAGACGCCGTGGTCGCTCCTTGGTGGATTGCTTGTGGCCAATGTTGTCTGCATGATGTCGGGCAGTTCAACACACTGTTTGTACATGTGTTTGTGTAGTGTTCTGCTTGATGTCAGGCAGTTTGAGACACTGCCTGCTCCGTTTGGTATGCTTTGCATCGCGTGCCTAAAATTGCATGCATCACTTTTCTTATACCTCATTTGCCTCACCACCAACATTGCATATTTAGCACGCATTCGCATTAGCATCATGTGGAGCTACTCATATCCCCAGTGGAGTTCAACACACACTAGCATTAGCATTCAGCATTTACCATCTGCATTAATGCGCATCATCCACACACATAAGCATGCAACACCTGCACCTACATTCCAGGAGTGTTTCTACATCAGCATGTATCATTCATATTACACAACACACGTTTCCACCATAGTTTAGCATCCACATTTGCATTCCGACAATGGGTCATTCCATTTGGTGAATCTACCAAGTGAGTGACTCAGCGCCAATAGTAAGTACCACCCTCTCGCAAGCAGCCAAATGATGTATCTTTTGTCAATCCTAAGCATCGATTTTGATTCCCTACGTCCCTCAACCTTGCTTAGGGAGGGGCATCTGTAAGCATTCCATTTTGGTAGCCACTCGTAGCGAATTTCTCCAGGAAAGCATGCTCTGGTGGCAATGAGACACTTCACCACTTCAAAACCCATTTTCACACCGAAACCCACTTTACATCCCAAAACTAAGCCTAAAACCCCAAATCCAATCTTAACACCCTATTTCTAACCCACACACCATAAATCCACCATAAAAAACCAAACCCAAGCCTTATTGGATAGCCCAACAGTCGTGACCAAGCTCTGTCATCCGACATGCACGACCCAATTGCGTGTATGAGGCGTGTGGGTCGTATGCACGATGACCTAGGTCACTTAGGCTACTGGTTGGCCCATCCATTTACCACGTGTCAACCTCCCCTTGGACCACATGGACGTAGCCGTTAGCTGCATCGTGTCTGGCACCTCTGATGCCCAAGTCTACCTACTCCTCCACCACCACCACCACCACCACCACCACAACCTTGATTCAATCCACTCCCTTCATCTCCTATTTGAAATCAACGACCATGGCATCTTCTTCCCTCTATAAAGCTCTTCCCCATGTCCAACAACCCTTCCTTTTTTTGCTCTTGGCTCCTATGTCTCACTCATACCTCCACCAACCATAGCACCACCCTAGCCACCATTTTCGGCAAGCAATCACCCACTTCCAACCATCCTTCCACGCTTTTCGACCGTCTAGAGCACACACACATTATCCTCTTGGCCCTACATCCAAAGACTTGCGTTAGAGTCCGTCCAAACCTTCGGTAGAGCTTCCTCTCTCGCTGAGGCGCACTCCACTACACCCCCAGGCCATCATCATCCACTCCAGCCACCCTTATCGTTGGTTGGAACCCAACAACCACCTTTAAGCTAGTCCACCCTTGAATGACCCCAACAACCACTCCATTGCCCAATCAGCACCTCTAGCACCTTCACCAAAGCCTCCTCCGTCCATCTAAGTTGCCTCTGAGAGCCCCAATTGGAGACACACCATGAGCAGTCAAAGGGACAACCCAAGAACCAATAGGTAAGCTTCTTCTTGTGGCTTTTTACGTGTTGGTTCTTCTACTATTGTGTTGCATTTTTGTTGCCTTCTCCATGTTTTTTTTCCAGCACCATGTCATGTTGTGTATTTTCTTCTAAATCTTCCTAGCCTCATTCATCATAAATTTCCATCGTCTACACCACATTTACATCTCTTGTGATGGGTTCACCGGACTCGAAGGTGGTTGACAGCCAACGGGTCCAATGCTTCCCATCTCAGTCGTCCACCACCATCTTCCTTCCTCCCTTTTTCTCTCTGGATGCTCGTCTGGTGCTCGTCTGGTCGTCCGATTTTGGATGGTCGCCCGAATCAGGAGATTTCGGTTGACAGAATCAGCTTCGGTATACCAAATTTGGCCTGAGTGTTGATCGTTGACCTGATTCGGTTGACCGATCTAGATCTGCCTACCGATCCAGGGGTTTTCGGCATTCCAAACCTGTCTTCGACATGCCGATTCTGGGGCCAAATGTGTTTATAAAATGTGTTTCCCGAGGGCTTTTCTGGATTGCTGTGTTTTGTCCCTGTAAGATGGGATTGTGGGCCGTCAACGGTGGTCTTCTGGGACACCTGACGTGTCGCTCTGCCGAGGTTTTAGAAGAATTTTCAAAAGATATAAAAATGGTTTTGGAAATGGATTTCAAGGAAATAGTTGGCCTGTTTTGAAAAATGTTTTCCTAGTTTTCTGTGTGTGGGTCAAGACAGTGTGGGACCGTGTCGTCGGGACCAGGGAATGTGACGACATTCTCGGGTGGTAGGGAGCGACTCCCTGGTTGAGGTTGGGGGGCCGAGATACCTGAGGCTGAGGGGCGTCGGGTCTTGGAGGTATGAGACTCCTTGACTGTCGTCTCAAGGCTAGGGTTGTGGTCCGCGGATTGAGGTGTCTTGTGGCATGACGGGGAGGTATGATACTCCTACTATTGCTGTGAGCACTGAGGCGCGGGTGTCGTCAGGTGTGGAGGTATGATACTCCCTCCTGAGCACCGTGTGTGGAGGACGCCCTGAGGAGGCATACCCTGTGGTGGCCAGTGTAGATGGGACACGTGTCTCGTAGATGGTAGCGTCTTGAGAGATAGGACAACCTTCCTAGGGAGGGGTTGGCTTTTGAGGGTTCTCCTGATAGAGGGGAATCGAAAGACGGTAAACGCTCCTGCACAAGGTGGCCGTCACTGTAGCAGTGGAGAATGCTATGGTCGACCGAAATCTTCTGATTCGGGTGATCGTCCAAAATCGGATGATCGAATTTCGACCAGAGAACCTAATCTGAGAGAGAAACGACATACCGAAATAGTTTGGTATGCTGACTTCTACGAAAAATAGAAAACGGTCCAAACCCTACCGTCCAAAATCACCCCAACTGGAACCTCTGATCGGACCCTTTAAACAAACACCAAAACTTTTGCATAAAACATAAGATGTAGATCCTCGAGTCTACTCCAAATCCTAATAAACAAAACTAAAATCCATTCACCATGCATTAAGATATAAAATCGCAAAGGCAAAAGGGTCAAAAGGACCTAAAACGCAACCATCGACATAAATGCCCATAAATCCACCATAAATTCTCATAAAATCACAATAAATTCTAAGAATGTAAATTTACCAAGATTTTAATGCAACCCTATTAATTTCTTCTATTTTTATGTTCTCTATTACAGGGATTAGAGATACGTACCTGAAACGAACTCCGACGACCCTTTGGCCACCTCCGACGAACACCGGCGACCCCACACGACCACGGCCAGCCTACGACTTTAGGGACATTGCTCCCGAGCTTCCTAGGCCGCCACGAGCCACCACAGTGCCTCAGCTTCTCTTCCTCTCTCTCTCTCTCGACGCATAACAGGGGAAAATAGGGGAGGGCAAATGGAAGGAGAAGGGGGTGGAGAAAGAGGAGTGGGGAGGAAGAAAAGGGAAGGGAAGGTGGGGAAGAAGAGATGTACGCCGAGGAAGAGGAGAAAAGAAGAAGAAAGAAAGAAAAGACGGCGACGAGTGACAGGGGAGTACAGTGCGGGTGGCTTATAAAGCCTGCGCACGCAGTAGCTGGGAGCATGCTCACCTACACGTCTCAGCCACCAGCACCCTGCACAAGCACACCGGCCACTCCGCCCAACCACAAGCCACAACAAACGGCCCATAGCGGGGGCACCACATGGACCCCCACACCTAGGCCCCACACGCACAGTGCCACAATGTACAGTGCCAAACCACCCACCGGGATAAGTAAATAGAAGTCGGCCCACAAGGTCCAAGTCCAAAAGCACAAAACCACATAACAGGCCTCAGAATAGTAACACCCGTCTACGAATAAATTCATTAAAATATAAATGATTATAAAATGAATTTTATGGATGTTACAGTTGCTTTGATTAATCTATTTTTAAATAGAATACAATTTAAAATTGATCACTAATAATAAATTTATTTAATTTCATATATTATGAACAAACTTTAATGTATGCTAAATCTTTCGTGTGAAAATTGAATTTTGTAAAAGTGAACAATGTAAAATAACATAATATTGAACAATATAAAGTTTATCATTACAAAATATCCAACATTTCTAACAAAAAAAATGGAATCCATCTTTATACGTGTAGTGGCATCATGCGTAAAGCAATTTACATAGAAATAATCCCAACGATTGCAAATGCAAAGGTCAACACACAGATCAGGACATTACCTATGCCTAAATCAGGATAAATATGTCCAATCAACGTAGAAATATTCCCAACATATTCACGCATGAAAATGCGTTCATGTGGGAATGATAAATGGCAAAGTTTTTTTTCTCTTTAAATTAGTGGAGTTATTTTCAATTTTGATAGATGAAATCATGATTTTTACATCCATCAAATATGATTCTAGAGTCCTTGATGATTAATCAGGATTTGGATAAAAAACACAATATTTTATAATGAAATGATATGATTCGTCTGATACCACTTGTTAAAAATTGAGGCTAAATATAAATATGAATTTATATATAAATAAATTTATTCCTAAGATCTATCATCTCAAATCATTACAAAATATGATTAAGAGCGGAAGCATACCTAAATTTATGTAGAAAATACTGAAATCCTTACTCTTCTTGTTTAGATCTGGTCTTTCAAACTATTAAGTTTTTCTTTCTTATTCTTTCTTTGAGATAGAAGTGAGAGGGAAGGAAGGTCAAAAACTTAAGATTTGGAGATCATAACCTAAGTTTATAGAAATCTATAATATTGTTTATGTCCAATTCAACTCATCAACAAAAGGAAAAATGTCTTAATAGTTTCTACACATATTAACCCACATTATTTAAAATGCTAATTGACTCAATCCCAAAACCAAATAAATCACTATAATGAGTCTAATCAGAAACTAACTTACAATACTTTAATTGATTTTATATTAGTTCATATATTGTTGGATTTAATCTAATAAAAATAACTAAATAAATGTCTAAATATCTAATAAGATATTTGCATTGCATCATACTCCTCAAGTCGGAAGAAAATTCATTCTCAAATTTGAATCTTGTTTAGATGACTCAATGGTGGATATTAATTGAAATTTGAATTATTCATCATGTTGTAGATCCAAGTAAAATTGAATTTTTTGCATGCACCAAAATTTCTCTTAATAAACTTTCTCAAAAGGCTAGAGTTGCTTTTTCTCGAAGTACATGCGTAACCAAAATCTTCCATAATATAATTGGTCTACAAAGCTTTATATTGTACATAAAGTTGATTGTTACCATCTTTCAAGTTTTGGTTTGCTGCTATAAAAGGAGTTGCATGGACATGTGAACCATCTGAAAATGCACGTTTGCAATTACCAAAGTTGAGATTCAATGATGTTGAAGGCTGAACACATTTGAAACCGATATAAATTGGCAAAATAGATGGACCCTCATCCAATAGTTCGTACATCAAAGTCCTGTGTCATTCCGTACGTCCATATAACCATCACCTTCTTGATAATCATGGTAGACCGGATTGTCAAAGATATCATGATATCATTCTTCTTGATCGCCCTTTGAAACAAAACATCATTAAAACTTTTTCACCTGTAAGTTTTTCTGAAATCATGATCTCCTTGTCGTGATCATCCTCTTTGCATGCAATCGCTAACATTGTTGACATTTGGAGAGACGTGTGCAACTTACTTTCGCAAAGCCTGGTACTTTTCAATATGCTTCAATTCTTTGACACGAGAGCATCATGATCTCATCTATGCTTGGGGAACATCTTGCTCCTCTGGTTCTGATGCTACTTGATGCAATATGGATCCAACAAGAATGTAGAAACGTCCACAAGATACACAAGAACGATAATGATGGAACAATTCCAAACCAAGATCTAATTCATAATATCAAAAATCTTCTTTTACAGTTGGTGCTAACAAGTTTATATAGACCTTTATGTATCATTTAATTCCAAAAAAACAAACTAAACATCTACTAATTAAATTCAAATCTAATGAAACTAGCCGGATAAGATTTTGTAGAAGTTCTAAATAAACATCTAAATACCGTACTAGATATTTAACCCTGCATCCGACCTCATGGACTAGCAGGTTCGAACAATAAGAGCAAGAGGCGAGAGATAAAGGAAGTGGCGCAGAGATAGAAAACACTGGTGGCAAAGGATGATTTAAGGCTGCAACCGATTTGATTGCTGGACAAGTTGATTGTTGCGAGTATGCCCTCCCCAACGATGAATCGCTAGTCTTGGTTTTTTAGGCGCTGCTTTGGGTGCAAATCTCGCTTCATGGAGACTCACTAAAGGAGTCGATGTTAAATCCAGAGCAAACATTTGCACTCTCTTAAATTATGTTCATTAGACGCATTATTTGACATGGAGATTGTTGTAGATAGGGGATGAAGTGGCCTACGTTGCATCAATTTTTGCCTACCATGTCCCATCGATGGAATGGAAAATGTTGGATGTAAAGGGTAACTTATAAATAATCAGGAAGAGTTAAAAGTAATCAAAACCTCAAAACATTATAATCATATTACAAGAAGCAAACTCAATCTTAGCATTGTACAAACTTGGAGTCTCTTTTTCTACCAACGACACAATCTGGAGCCAAGTGCCCAATGATTCCTTACAGTTCTGGCACTATAATTATACCATTTTATATTACAGAAAACCAAAAATAATCGAAAACCAGAGGTCACAACTTCTTCCTTCGCTTTTATCAAGATCAAAGGGAAGGAAGTTAAAGAATAACTCAACATGAGCAATCTAAAGGACCAACTGAGCTGTTAAATATAACCCTGCAGAGAATTCTAAAAGGGACAAACTTCTCCGCTTACTATACAGAAGAACAAATAAAAATGCGTTTGGTTTTCTTTCACATTACAATTACAAAGAAAAAAAAAATCTAGTAAGAGATGCCGCATATCTCACCAAAATGTGTTACTTGGTCGACCATTGGAACTCTATTTCTAAATTTCGAGACCCACTCTTACTTTCGGGTAGAAGAGTGTACTCGCCGGCTACTGATCCCAGCATAACCACACGATCAATTTGGATTGTTACTTTCCCAAATTTTTTCTGTTGGAAAAAAAAACAAATAAATTGACGCCATCAGTGTAACGCTAGAAAGAGAGGAGAATAGTACAAACCATGTGTAACATTGCACAATGCTCATTATTTAAAATGATTTCTTTGTTGAAGTAAAATTTTATAAATTTTCAAAACATACAGCAGACTTCAGATGTGATCAAACTGCACATGGATGTCACTGGATCAGGGCCATTGTTTGCATGATTTGCACTGGCATGAACATGCCAGATCAGACGATCAATGATTCTGATTTAAATAAATTTAGAAGTAAAGAAATTTGAAATTTAAAAGGAACATAAGAAGATGAAGAAGAGAGAATGTGAGTGGATGAAATAGTTATCTCTGCAACTATTTGTGGAAAAGGGAATTGAATGTGTATCTAAATACCTTTGAATTTTCAAATTAGAATGGTAGAGAACATAAATAAATCTAGAACTTTCCTTGGAAAAACAGATTTCACTTTCTTTTATATATAATATAGGTGCAGATAATAAATCTTTCAAACCTTCTTCAAACTGTTATATACATATTGTTCAATGTTTGTTTGTACCACAGTTATTAATCAAATTAAAAATCTACTACACTTACCACTTCTCAAGAG
>JAMKQA010031829.1:0-18342 GCA_024699735.1 Posidonia australis
GCGTAATAGGAATCCTTACCCATCCTCTGGTTAGCAGACATCCAGTCTTCCCATTTGCATCCCATGCATTCATCCTTTTGTGGTTTTCCTCGTCTTTCACTTAAAAGACTAGGTGGCGACTCCCTTTTCTTTTCTTTTATCCTTGCGCCTTCGCCATCTCGGCATGGCTGTGGTATCCTCCCCTTCCCCCTCCCTCTAGGTCGGGCAGGCATGGTCACACCCCCGAACCTCCTTTAAACTCCCCGTACAATTCCAGTCCGTCTCCAGCCCCGTGGTAGCCGTCCAACCTCTCGCCGGAGCTTGCCGCCTGTCGACACCGACGGCACACCTGAGCCGCCCACAAGTGACGCCCTTCCTCGGAATTCTAAAGGATCATCTACTATCGCCTTTTCCTTACTTTCGCATCGTTTTGCTTTGTGTTTTCGACCTTGTCTGTTGCATCCCGCATCTCTCACCGTCGAAGGACGTTGAACGCCAACGTGAGGCCATATTGGCCATTGAACGCACTCTCCCGGTGTCCCGATGGCTCCCTCTTCTTCTCCCTTAATTTCCCGTAGTGACAAAGTCGGGCCCCAGGCTGGGATTCCCTTGTGAAGACCTGTCGGAGCATGACCGACGTTGACGCCGGCGATGGAGACGGGGGCAAGTTTTCGATGCTTCCTAGTGCATTTTTTCTGCATTTTCATCATGCCTTGCCATCCCCTTAGGTCCCTGAATGTCCATTTTGATTTGGTAAAACACTCATTGTTTAGGAGAAGGCAATGAAGGAGGAAGGTCTAGCCTTTATTCCACCTGCACGCCCCACATGTGCGTGTCAGACAGGGCCTGGATGGAGTCGGACCCAACCAAGCCAAGGCCACACCTCCCTTGTTTTAGGTCACCCTGCATGTTTACTTCTTTAGTATGGTTTTACTCCTAGATTTGCCCATATTTCTTGTTTTACTTGAAAGTTCCTTGATGGAGTTGTTTTCCTCGGTTCTTAGCCTATACATGAGTCCCAGCCTAATAGACTTTCCCTATATCTTAATACTCATTTACATTGCATTTCTTGTGTGCCTGGGATCAGGCCATGATGACGAATAGCCATGGTGCTTTTGCGTGGCGCGTCGTGGTTGCACGAGTAACTCGCATGTAGCACGTGATTGTGTCATCTATGGGTAAAAACAAGCACAGCTTAACCTTTGGTCTCACCACACTTGCATCCTTTGTTTTTTTTTATAGTTTCCTATTTTGATTGTGCTTAGCTTTCAGCTTGACATGTCCCTTTAGCCATACAATTTATTTTTTTCTTGCATCATCCATATAGCCACATTAATCGGCATCTAAGTGCCCACATTTCCATACATGCAAGCGAAATTCCAAGAAAGACCGACTCATCGGGCATACGGGGGTGCCTAACACCTTCCTCGTGCATAATTGGAATCCTTACCCTTTCTTTGGTTGCAATGATCCATGCGTCAAATCCATTAGGCACGAGTCATCTTTATTTTTGCATTCAGTTATGAGTTTTGATTCTTTGATACGGTTTTCCTCGTCTTTCCGTTTTGAATAGACTAGATGGCTACTCCTTATTTTATCCTTATATTGTTTTTCCGGTGTTTTCGAGCCGTTTTCTCGACCTTGGATTCGTCGGATTCGCCATGGCCCTACTGGTCCTTATGCGACCCCGATCACATGGGAGGGCGGTTCCCCTTCGCCGGCATGGTCATAGGTTCGAATAAGTTGCTATTGTGGTGTGGCAACGTGGTGATTTTATAATTCTTGTCAATTGGAGAATCACAAATGGGACAATCCAATCCATGCTATTTGTGTTGGCCAAAGTGGTGTTTGTGCTTTGGATCTGGTGGAGTGTCAGTCTAGGAAACAGTTTCTAGAGATAGGTAGTGCTTAATTAGCTAGTCTGTCAGTGCACTTCAGATCCGTGAAGAGCTTTATTGTACTTTAGTAGCTAGCTTTTTCCCTCGTACATTGGATTAAAGGATTTTTTTGGAGTGATGAAAGGTGTTACTGAGCACGTGGTGTGGAGTTTAGGATGGTTTTAGCCAGATTGTGTATCAGAGTAGCGCAGTGGATGCTTGGGAGAATCGGTTGCACCTAGTTGGCCTAGCGATTTACGTTTCTCCAGAGAGGCTTAAGATGTCGTATGACTCTACAAGACACTATTTCAAAGCTTTTGGGGTGGTGATTTTGTTCCCAAAAGGGGTTTCACCTAGGGATTTGGTGGTGTTCAGCACAAGGAGAGTTGAGTCTTTGGTGTCACCCTAAACCTAAGTGGGACGAAGTGGCTTGGTGAAGCGTAGATTTCTCCTACAAGTTGAGTTTTGGGCAGCACCATTATGCTAGCTTTCTGAGGTTGTAAGTTTAACATCTGAAATTGGTACCTGTTGGTCTTTCACCTTGAAAATTTTGGGGGCAAACTTCCTTTTAAAGAGGTTAGGATGTAACCACCTAGATTTGGAAGTGGTGCTTTAGCTAGATATTTAATATGAAATTCAAATGTGTTGAGCGTTGTAAGTTCTAGCATCAAACGTTAGATGCATTCTCAGTAGCATCTTATGCCTAGATTATGAGTTTTTGGCCTTTTTGGTATTTTGTGGTTGTGGTGTTGTGCTAACCCTCGTGGAAGTCTTGAGGGTTTGCTTTGGGCTGTGGAGGACTGTTGGCATGCTTTAGTGGCTAATCTTTGATTGCACGAGCCATGGGAAAGGGGAGTGGTCATAGTTTCCTTCTCTCTCTTCTTCTTCACCAGGCCCCACACCTCTTTCCCCGTAGTCTTTCTTCTTCTTCTTTTTTTTCTCCTTCTTAACAGAAGAGGGAGAGAGAGTGTGAGAGAGAAGGGACGAGAGAGGGAGGGATTGAGAGGGTGAGGGAGAGAAAGAGTGATGCCAAGAGAGAGGAGGAAGAGGCCGCCATGCCACTACCCTGAGCTTGTCGACGTCGTCCCAAGGAGGAGGTCCAAAGCATGCTATAAAGGAGGAGGAGGTTGCATCATGTCACCGCTCATTGCCGTCGCATCCTTGGTGGAGGAATACACCTTATAGGACTATTCTTTTTATACTCAATGTGATTCCTAGAGCATGTTAGTGTGTGATTATGGTGTGTGGTTGGCTGGAGAATTTATTCAACATTTATTGGAGTTTTTTGGCCATTAATGGCAACAGTTTAGTTTTGGGGTGAATAGTGTCTTATGTGGTCTTTTGGTGTTTTCTTGAGCCATGGACAACAAATCATTGTGATTCTTGTCTCAAATCGTAAATCATCTTGAGATCTTCGTTTTGGTATGTGGTTTGTATTTTATGACTGAGTGTGTGGTGTGCCCTTGATTCCCATTTTGGGTAAATATTTGAGTGCTCTAGTTTTTAAGTTCTATGTTTAGCAGAATCAGCATACCATTTTGGGTTCACTATGTCAATCTTGCTCTCTAGTTTCCCCTGAACCCAGAAATCAGTGTACCGAATCTGTTCGATGTACAGATATGACTCTTGGTAGTTTAGCCTGGAACTAGTTTTCGATATACCGAATGGGTCCTCTAGTATGAGTCCAGATCCATGGTTCGATCGACTAATTTACATTGGTGTGTTGGACCAGGGCTCAGGTTCGATCGACTAATTCTGAATCGGTCTACCGAATCTGACCTTGGATCTAATCTTGAGTGTTTCTTTTTAGGCTTGGGTTTTGGTATTATAATATTTATGATTAATAGGTTAATGCTGTAGATGATTAGAGAAATCATTAGGGTTATTTTAGGGATTGCCAAAAATGAATTAGTAAGATTCCACCTAGGGTGTAGTTAGAATAAAAGTCGATATGACTTAGAAATACTGAGTCTCTCTTCTAATAGTTTAGAATGAACAATAGGGATCATGATTTCATCTCTAGTTCTAGATATTGGTTTGGTTTTAGGTGTGGTGCACTAAATGAGGTATTTAATGGCGCTATTATGGTTGTTTGACATTGAGCTAGTTGTGGCCCATGTGAGACACAAGCTAACAGGTGTCTTATACTTTGGTGCCAAAACATAGAGCTCTAGTCATGATTTGTGTTGGTGTATGGTCTTATAAGTCAAATGAGACTTTGAAACTGTTGCTCTAGTTTTTGTGTGACTTCTCTTGGATGATCTTTATCCCCAAAAGATGTTGTTGTTGCTATTTAAGGTGTTTTGCTTTAGTTGTCACCGTGGATTGATCGAGGCACTTGAGAATTTAGACGCTTCCAAGGTGTGGTTTAGTAGGCCTGATAGAAGAACTGTCAAGGCTATGTTTTGCGTTGTGGTTTTGGATTTCGGTTTTTGGTACCACATTTGGCATATTATTTATTGTGTTTTGGGAGATTATTTAAAGGATTTTGAAATGGTTTTGAAAAGGATTTTGGAAAAGGAAATGCAACAGTTTGCAAAGGTTTTGGAAAGTATTTTCTGGTGTTTTCTATTTGTGGAGACCAAAAGGTTGCAGGCAAGTGTTCGTCAAATCTTGGAAGTATAATACTTTTGAATTGTCGATCACAAGGCCTAGGTTGAGGTCCAAGAACCAAGAGATTGAGGAATTACGACAGCGAACTCAAGGGGTATGATACCTCTATATAGTTGGATGTGATGTCTGAGGATAAGGTTCCAGAGCTAATAGGTCGAAGGATCGTGTTGTCGGGATCAGGGAGCATGCAACTCCTAGGTGGTCAAGCATGACTTACTAAGATGAGGTTTGAGGGTTGTGGTACCGTTTAGACGTTGTAATATCATGGCAGCAGACTCGGGAGGTATGAGACTCCTACGTAGCTAGACATGATACTCTGGAAGTGCTTGGTGTTGAGACGTAAGGTGCTACCAGAGCTTAAGGGTGAGGAGCCTCATGAGTTCGAGCATTGAGCTAGAATGCTAAGAGGGCGGACCCTATGGGAGCCACGACGAGTAAAGCACGTGCCCTGTTGATTGGTGACGTCCAGAGAGTGGACAGTCTTCCTATATGGTTGGCGTTTTCAGCGGTCCTTTCTGTGTAGTTGGACTGTGGGACGTACTTGCTCCTCCTAAGGTGGTGAGTTCATGGTCATGCCGACACTGTTGTCGCTCCTCAGTAGACTGCTTGTGGTCAGTGTTGACTACTTGATGTTGGATAGTACGACACATTGTGGTATTTGCATCTAGTTTTGCTGACACCTGGTTCAGGAAAGCAGGGTCTAGTCTAGAGCAAACCATGTCATTGTGCCTGTGTGGTGTTGTATTTTGGAGCAATGGCACTGTGGCTTTAGTGTTGTTGCTCTGGTCCAAAAGGGACAGTGTTGTGTAGAGCAAAGGCTCTATGGTTTAAGTTTTGTGGTTACTATGGATGTGCTATTTGCAATTATAAACATTCAGGCATCGTTGTCTGTCTTGTCCATATAAAGAGTGCATGGAATCAGCTTGTGTGGTTTTTGGGTTTAACTTAGCAGGAGTGGTCATTTCAAGTGTACATAAAGGATTTTGAAAAAGCATGTGTATTGTTTTAAAAAGGAAAACGGAATAAAGATTTTAAAGGCATGGTTTCATGATTTTGCTGATTGCTAGGCAATGGTGGGTTGCCCTGTTGTGGTATTACAGCATCTAGGTTAGATGCCTATACTTAGTTGTTCTCGACATTGGTTGTCGAATCATTTAGGTGGGGTGCATGCTAGGTGACCGTTTAGAGTGGTCATTCATGTGTGTTTTGTTTTCCTAATTTCGTAGGTATAGGAATAGGAGTTATTTTGCTAGTGTACATTGGAAGAATCACGCTACAATACATCAAGGATTCTGGTGAGTGTTTAGTTATTAGTTTTACTTTCTATTAAATATGCTTAGTTATTTATACTTAAATTTGAATCAAAATTAGTGTAGCTATAACTGAAATAAAAAGATAAAAAGAAAACTCCTCTTCCTCCTCCTACTTGTCGCCATGCATAGCCTCGTCCTTGCGCCGACACAGCGTCCTTCTCAACCCACCAGGCACAATCTCCTCCTCCTCCTCATCCTCTAATTGAGCACAACCTCCTCCTCTCATCAACCGTCAATACTGTAAAATCAAAGTTTATTCGTTCCTCGTCCACCATATCCATGATTCTTGTTGTTGTATATTTTCAAAGTTTCCATCTTTTTTTTTATGTCTCTCTAGACTTAAACATTAGGTATTTATGCATCTACATTGTTGTTCTAACCATAGTTGATTTTGGTATATCAGAAGTTCATGTTGAACCTTACTAAAATATCAGCATGGACTGAAATGCCAGTTCATGTACATGTTTTTTCATGCACTTATTACAAACAATACAATGAGATTTGAGAGTCAAAATAGAAAATTTTCGTTTTGTATTTGTAATTTTGGCATTTACTCTCTTTTTTAGTGAAATTAGTTCAACCTATTGCATTTAGGAATGGGTAATGCAAATGGGAAGATCCCTTTCTTATTGCTGGTTGTTAGATCATAAGTTTGATTGATTTGTTTGACAGTATTAGTTGGGGGCTCCCTTGTCGTTTACTACTTCAAACTCCTGAGCATTAGACATATAGAGAATTTTGTTGGCTGCATGACCATGATCACTTTGAGACTTAACAAATTGTTAGACGAGGAAGCAGCAAGCTCTAGATATCATTGAATATGATGGTGCAGTGGAGAATGTTGGACTTCAGGCTTAGTATCACTCTTGTAAAATTTTATTGTTTCCTGGTTCAACCTTTATATGTATTGTTCATCTTGTTAGCTCCAGTGGCCATTCAAGTTATCTTTGTAGAGGAGTGTGACACCCATTACTGAGAGGATTGGGAGTACTTGCATATAGATCGCAAAACGTTGTTTCCTCAAGATTAATACTCGACTTATTAGATACCAAAAAGAAATGCTATTGCATTTGGGATGCTCTATGCCAGCTCACGTGATAAAATCCTATCTCACTGCGTCAAGTTGGGGTTTTTTTTCTATTATAAAAAAAACTATTATTTCATGTCAGACAGGTAAAGAATGAGGGGCGTACTGCAATGATGCAATCGTCAACCATTTTCCTATTTGTCAGACAGGTAAAGAATGAGGGGATTAGTTTTAAGAGCAGCATTCTGGCATTCTACATTCCTGTTTAAGATAAGATTTCTTGCATGATCCGGTCAAATCAAGAATTTGCTATTGAGTTTGTACTTTTTATCGCTTTTCTTGTAAGAAGCAAAACAACGCATTCACCTACTAATTTGCCTAATGCGCAACAAAAACCGAGTATCAGGCCTTGGTTGAAATGTCTGGTTTGCCTAAAAACAACATGTGCACTCCTGACTGGATTTTCCTCATTCATACATTAAAAAGGCAAAGTTGACACTACAAGTATAATTTGTAATGATATTCAATACCATGAATATGCCTTGGCCATTTCCAGACGTTTCTATTCCTACTGGTCGCTAGCTTAGCAAGCAATGTCCAATGTTACTATTTTTAATAATTTGCACAAGCTAAAACTTGACAAGAGTTCATCAACTCTTATCTCTTTCTTGCAATCTGCTGATAGAAAGTGTACTATTAGAATTACTAGTTTCATACATCTTTAAGAATGGAAATTCTCAATGTGGTTTGTAGTTTCATACATGTATTTTCAACTCTTATCCTGTCATGGCTCTTGGTGTTGTTTGCTAGTTCGATTTTTAGTGTGGTTTGTATTGGAGTTTTCGTGATGTGATTCGACGTAGTGTTGGTTTTAGGTGTTACTCTCTCAGCAGAAGTAGTTGTCCTGTCTTTCATTGAAACCATTGGATTCCATTACTATACATACTTTGATTGAGTTTTTTTTACGTCGAAGCTGGTAAGTGTGATACAGTTCCTACTTATTTTAGCTTAGCAGAAGTAGCACTGAATATATAATCAAACGAATATGCAAAAATAGTTTTAGAAATTCATCTTCTCGTTTTACATAATCAAAACCCTACTTCCATTTTAAAATTGTGCTTTGTTTTAAACTTCTAATTGTGCCTTATTTTGTTATAATGTCAAAACCCTACTTCCATTTTAATCAAGTGATATTTGCTTCCTCCTAGATTATGTGTATATATGTAGGTTAATAATTGCCGTTGTTTCTTGCAATTTTAATATCCATAATAAGAATTTCGATAGAGAAAGTTGAATGTGGATTATTTAATAATATGTCACCATAGCATTAAGTGCTAAAGTACTTTGGAGAAAACTAGAAGCTTTACTAAAAAAACGAAAACAAGTGATGAAATTTATGAATAGATCTTCTATCTTGGAAATCGTTTGTAAATGTGTTTGTTGTGACAATACCCTCAACAATGAAATCCATCCTTATGACCATTATCTTGGTTGATCTTTGATATCTCATTATAGGCTAATGTGCATGGGGTTCAAATCCCTTAACTCCTATATGAAATCGAACACAAAATGGTTGCAAACTTAAAATATAACCAAAATTCTTTTCATAAATATACCCACTATCCTATTGTCATAAATTATCCTATTGTAATGTGATATTCAAGTAACCTTTTTTTCAAGTGTCATCATGTCTTTTTTTTCAATCTAGACATCTTATCATTTCTTTCTTTTGTAGAAAGAAATGTCATCTTATCGTGATTAAATGTATACACGAGTTGTGGATGGAAAAGTATGTATGAGTTTTCTGCATGGCATTCAGGAATTTGTGAATTTTGCATATAGTGAAGGTCCAAGTATTGTAAAAAGAGATGGAAAGATTATATGTCCTTGTAAAAAATGTACACTACTAAAAAAATATTCGAGAAGGAATGTGGAAATACATTTGTGTAAGAAGAGATTTATGGAAGGTTATAAGTGTTTATTTATTATAGAAATGCCTTTTTCTTGTCATGGGAATGTTACTCCTATTAGTACGGATCCTATTGTGGACATGGTATTAGACATAGTAGGTCTTGATTTTGATGCATCCACCTGATTCCCAAGAGTTTTATAAGTTGTTAAGAAAGGTAGAGGAGCCATTGTATCCAAGTTCCAAGAATTATACAAAGCTATTAGTAGTGTCTAAGTTATTGGCTTAGAAGATCGACTACAACATAACAGATAACTGTTTTGACGTCATGATGGATACAATCAAGAAAATGCTACTAAAGAGCCATGTATTACCAAAAAACTACTACAAGACAAAGAAGATGATGAAAAAAATAGGGTTAACAGAGGTGAAGATTGATACTTACTCAAAACATTACATCTTGTACTACAAGGAATACAAAGATATATTAGAGTGTCTAGAATGTCACAAGTGTCGTTACAAAAGTGATTTAAAGACACGTGTACATCAAACAGTGCTTCATTATTTCTCTTTAGCACTGAGACTAAAAAGGTTGTACTATTACAGAGAGACTGCAAAAGATATGACATGATATGCAGATCATACACAGAACATTGATATGGAGCATCCTTCGACACTAAAGTGTTGGCAAGTCCTGAAGGAGTCCTTCTGTTCATTTGCAGCAGAAAGTCGTAATGTTGTTATTGGTCTTTCTAGTGATAGATTCAATGCACATGGTAGAATAAAAGATTACTCATATTGGCCTGTCATAATTATACTATATAATCTACCTCCTTCTATGTATAATAAGAAACTATACATATTTTTGTCTTTGCTTATTCGTGGTCTAAGTTATTCTAGAAAACACATTGACGTGTACTTGAGACCTGTTGTAGACGAATTGAAGATGCTTTAAGACACTAGGATTGAGGCATGTAATGAATGTAAGAGACAAACTTTCAATATGAAGGTTGCTTTGCTTTGGACTACAAGTAATTTTCCAACATTTAGAATGTTGTCTGGTTGGAGCACATATGGAAAGATGAGTAGTCCTTATTGTATAGAACACAAAGTCATTTCAACTTCAATATGGTTGTAAGCTGTGTTTCTTTGACTGTCATCGTCAATTATTGCCCATGGATCACCCATATCAAAGATATAAACAAGCTTTTAAGAAAAATATAGTCGAACTATCTAACTCACCTCTCAGGTTATCAGGAGAGCAATTATTTAGTCGACTATTAAAGTTTGAGCAGATCATTTTTGAGCATGATGTTGGTCCACAAACATTATAGGGATACGAGAATACTCACAATTGAATGAAGATCAACATATTTTGGGAGTTACCATATTGATCGAAGCTCTTAATTAAACACAACTTATACTGTAACATCTGTGCCTGTTTTCCATTTAATATAAACCATGGAATCTCTTGTAATTATTTGTGTGTGGTTTATTAATGGCAAATCCAAGTTGTGTTTGTTGCCTGTGGTCTCTCTTTGTATTTTGTACCCTAGGTTTCTCCTTTGTAGCGTGACTTCTTTGGTTGTGCGTCTGTTTTGTAACTGAGACCCGTGTTTGGGGTAAAACCCACTTGGACTTGTGGGTGGACTTGGTCAAAGGAGCCCAACCCCCATGTGACTGGAGCCGCCCGTTCTCCCCCGTGACCACGAACCTGTCCTCCTACTCGCGAGGCTTGGCAGGGAGGGCTGCTCGTCCCGTCCCTTCGACGGTAAGGAGGCTGGCAGGGGGCCAGCGGAATCTGGGGGATCGCAAGCACAACGTTGGCTTTTAAATGAGGTGTGCTGCATGGGGGAGGAGTGGAGAAACCAGAGAGAGGGCGAGAGGGAGTGCAGAGGCTGAGGAGGAGTTACGTGCCGGAGGAGATTGCGTGAGTGCAGGGGGGAGGCTGGTGTCGTGCATCGCCGGAGCTTGAGGGCACGCGAGGCTCGCCGGAGCCAAGTACGCGTCTCCCCTCCTCCTTCCTTTTCCGGTTAGGGCATGTTGAGGATTAGGGTTAAATCATGAATAATGATGTTAAAATCATGCAAAAATCGGGAAATTATTGGGAATGAGATGAATAATGTGGTTATGTTGATATCATGACGATTCATGGGTGTTTTGTGAGATTTTCGTGGGTATTCTTGATGCATGCTACAGTGATGTCATATGAGTCTTATGCCTTTGTGAATTTCCATAAACAACATGCTTAATGGTTTTATGTTTGGATTGAGGGGTTTTGAAGTAGACTTGGAGGTCTACACTCTAGGTTTTACATGTAATTTTTGTGGTGTTTTAGAGGGGTCCGCTCCTTACTCCCACTTTAGGGAGAAGTGACGACGGAGGTCGGGGAGGTTTCTGCAATCGCAGAAAAACAGTATGCCGAACTAGGTTCGGTATGTCGAAATGCTCCCAGGTGGTTCCCTGGACCACTGATTCGGACGATCGAAGCATTTAGGTCGACCGAATCAGGGGGTTTCAGACGACCAGATGATTTCGGTCGACTATTCTGGCAGGGGACTGATAAACTGACAGAGGATTCAGAATGTCGAAGCATTTCAGTCGACCGAATCAGGGAATTTCGGTCGACCAGGACCCAATTTGGTATGTCGACTCAGGACCCAGGGCAATATTGAAAAATGCTTAGAAAAATGTTGATAAATATGGATAAATACATGATAAATGTATGAAATGTATGGAAATGACTTGTGAGATGATGCATGTAAATATGTTGTTTTTAATGATATTTTCCATGAATTATGAAACATGGCTTATGTGTGTGAATGTGGACCCATGTGAGGGGTGATTGCATGGTATAATGATCATGAATGAATGTGTGGGCTTAAAAACCACAGGTGATAATATGATGCATAATGCATGTGATTTACAAAGAGGTTTATGAATGGAAAATGGTTTTGACAAATGTTTTGAAAGGAGAAATTGCATATGGTTTTAAAGAGATTAATGGAATTGTAGGAACCACAATGAAACCAGGACTTGCCGACGAGGTAGTGAAACCACTAGAGATGTCGGGGACGTGTCCTTGGTTGTGGTTGCTAAGTTTGCGGTCCGAGGTAGGAACCTCGAGACTGTGGTGGAACTGTAAGACCCGGGGTACGAGAGACCTGGACTACCCTCAGTACCGGTGCTGGACGGGTCTGGGGTTAGAGTCCCTAGGTGCTCGGGCACTAGGGCTTCTCGAGGACGCACTCCATGCTTGTACCAGTGAGGATACATTTTGAGGCTGCGGCCGGGGCGGTTGAACTCCAGCGCGGGGTGGTTCACCTCGACACTGCAGAGTGGGTGTGGTGACATGGAATCCTCATTAGCTGCTTATGGCCAAGTCGATCGCCTGTGGCCAGGGTGATGCGACAAATTTTGGAATGGAAAAGTGTGGATTTGTGTGTTGGACTAGCTAGTTCCTAGCCCGGAATTGTGATAAGTTGTGCTAATGGTTTTAAATGATATTTTGGGCTAGGAAACTAGATGAAATGATTTACTTCTCTTGTGTTGAGTATAAAGGTTTATGAACGAGCATGAGGTTTTGAAAGGAAAGAAAAGAAAGTTTGAAATGGCATTGTTTTCAAAATCTTTCTAATCGAATATGTGGTTTTAGTGATAGTAGTTTTTTGGCAAATGTTTTCATGAGTTTTATCGCTGTTTTTGGGGTGCGTACTGGGTGACATTCCTGTCACTCACGTGTGTTTTCCTTGTCCCCTTTGTTTCAGGTGCTCAGGAGTAGGAGCAGTCTAGTCTAGTGCATCTTTTCGAGCCACTTTTGTCGCTCACAGGTCTGAGTGATTAGCTCTATTTATTTAATTCTGTCATTTAGATTCTTTTAGCTGCTCATGGGTAGTTCTTGTATTGTTGTGTAGCACTGGGGTGTTACATATACATCATGCATATCGAAAAGAATATATTTGACAATGTATTCTACACGATATTAGATGTCAAGGGAAAGACAGGACATGGAGGATGCACGTAGAGATTTGAAGTTGAATTGTAGTCATAAAGACTTACACCTGATAGAGTATGTCAATGGAAAAATAGAAATGATTAAGGAAAAGTACACACTCTATAAGAATTAGATAAAGGCAATGTGTGAGTAGGTCAGCAATTTGAAATTTCTAAATGTAATGCCTCGGACCCAGGCACACTACCTAAATCATAGTATCATAAGCAAAATTATACTAATTACAGTAAAATTAAGTAACTGTAACTAAGGCTCACCTTTAGGAAACAATGTGCGTCTAGAAGCTTCAACTCCGGCACCAGAACTCGACTGCATACGATCTGCACCTGAAAACCAAACAAAGCACGCGTAAGTGACATCTAAGTCACCCAGTACACACCCCAAACACACAAACAACAAAATCTAGCAACATTACTAGAAACACAGCTTTTAGTTTATAAAACTTGATTTCCCATTTTGAAAATTTATTTTAAAACATTATTTCTTTTTTATTTTAAAATATCTGGAAATCGTTTCCAAAACCATGTTCTTTCTCAAAACTCACCTTTCTTTTTATTTCTTGGGATTTCTTCCCATGACCAAAACCACTTTCAAAACTCATATCTTGAGAAACCGCATTTCCAACCAGATCTAGCCTAAAACAGAATGCACTACTAGAAATTCCAGATTTTGTGAGGACATTTAGCGAGGACATGGTGAGAACTTATCCTCGTAAAAAATAATGAGGAAAAATAGCGTGGCAATAGCGAGGACTAGTCCTCGCAATTATATTACGAGGACTTAGCGTGGATATATGCTCACTATGTCCTCGCCTTTTATTTAGCGAGTAAATAGCGAGGATTTGTCCTTACTATATGTCCTCGCTAAATCCACCCCAAAATTCCAACCGACGGGCCACTTTCCCTTTTCTACATCTACCTTCCTTCTCCCTCTTGTCTCTTCCACTCAGATCCCCCTCTCATCGTGTCCCTATTGATCGTTGCCTCCTACTCGTCGTCGCTTCTCATTTGTCATCGCTTCTCACTGCATTTCTCATCGTGTCCCCACTGATCGCTGCGTCCTCCTCATCCCTCGATCGAGCACAGCCAGGTCCTCCTCATCTTCAAGCTATGTTACATTCAAATGTTATATTCTCGAAGTAGATGTTATATTCACCTATTACATTCTAATGTCTTTGCTTTTCCTCTTTCATTTTTCTTTACTTCTGTTTCTCGAAGCTATGTTAATATCCTATTTTATTTTATTTTATTGGTGCTTTGTTGCATGTATTCAATGGGAGGCCTTAAAACTCTTCGGCCATGTTTGCTTTACAATGGTTTCAATTCTAGAAGAAGCTCAAAATCTTAGAGTTGAAATTTCTTTGTTTGGTTTTGTAGTCAAGAATTGTAAATAAATTGTTTGGTTTGCAAGAATGAAAGATTCCTTTTTTTTTTGGAGGAATACAAACTTTTTATTGGTCAAACTGGGGGATTTGATCCTTTGACCACTAAAAAAATCAAACACTGAATATAAGTAAAATTACTTAACAGTTTTTAGCAACTTCTCCTATACAATATATGTTATGTAACATCTATTTGCAACTCCCAACAGCTAGAAACTATGTACTTGAAAATATTATTTATGATTGGTGTTGTAGTTTAAATGCTTTTATTACTATCATTTAAATATAATCATCTTCTATTTGTTTGTAGTTTGGGTCTCTCTTAGCATCTAGACTACTCTTGGTTTAGCTTTTATACTAGTCTGAATCCATTTGGTCCTGTTGTCCTCTATTGAAGTTATAACCAATTTCCCTTGATTCACTTGTATTGTTCCTTTTTTTTCCCTATTGAACCAACAATGCAGTTCAATATTCTAAATTTGTAATATCTACCATGCTGAAGTGGTTTGTTTAACAACTAAAATCTTGTAAATAAAAGCATGACTAGTCTTGGTTTTCTTGAAATACCCATTTAAGCTAAATGTTGTTCAATGTTCAAATATACTTTCTTTTCATACTATTTGACATTGCATCCTTTTGCTTGACAAACAATGGAGGCCTTTCTATACCTATTCTTGTTATTTTTCTTGTTTTTTCACCGATTTTGTAAATGTTTTAATGCAAGCAAATAGTGTTTACATCATGGTTATCAAGGTTTCCAAAAGGTAAGCTTGGGTACCCCAAGGGATTGCCTAGGTGCCATAAATAAATTAAATAAAAAAAGAAATTTCAGATTTTCCCCTTACGTATTATATTATTATATGCAATTATGCAATGATATATTCATTCTAAACACAACTAAACATTAAGACACCTAAATATACAAAAAAAAAATAGAAACTTAAATAAATATATGACAGAGATTTCAAAAAAATAGTGTATGCAGCTTGCTTATATTGGCTTGGTGCCTAGGCACCACTTAGGTGGATGCCTTGATAAATATGTTTACAATAATTTAGCCTTAAAAAAATTCATTATAAGATGTGGATTGGCACAAAAGATTGGCCTTAGGCATTCACTTCCTAAAATTTTAAATGAATGAATGCAAGGATACATCTATTGTTCTGTACAATTCTCTCCTGCAAATAAAATAAAAAATGCTGGATTGGTAACTAGCCAAATACATGAACATGCCTAATTTTGGAAATATGCCACATGTTTTGGAAAACTAAGATTACAAGAGTACAAACAACCAAATTTTCAGAAAACAAACAGCCATTAAGTAGACACCTAGTTGTCTGAAATTGTCACTGGTCTACATAACCATCTTAGTTACCCTAGCTTCTGTGCAAAGGGTTATTGACCTTGAAAATGGTAAAAATTGAAAGATAGTGTGAAGATAAGCATAATAGTTAGAGGTAGGAACAAGCACAATAAGAAGAAAGCATGTGCATTACAAGAGATTTGTAGTTAGGAATTTGGAAGTTGTTTTGTTTGTAAACCACTTCCACTTAGGGAACTTCTTTTTGGGGAAGGGACTATAGATATTTGATCAGAAAAACTAGGATTTTGAGAAATTTATGATTTTCTAGAACCCTCATATTAACATTTTATTTCAAATTTGAAACGAAAAGGGCATTGTCAAAGATGACTAACTGCATGTTGATTTCCAAACCTCAAAAGTTTTTCCATAAACTATTAAAAGTTAGTGTTTCAATTGATGTTCAGAAAGTCGTTGAGTACAAATAAAATATATGAATATACATAAGCAAGGCAACCTACATATCATAAAAAACATATTTTCACACCTACATCAAAATGCATCAAACAATCACAAATTAATTTTGTAGTGAATTTCTTATTGTTCTGCTCAAGTTTTTCTTTGCAACACTTACTTAACCTCAACCTCATGCAAACATTTCCTTCAAATTTTTTACCCTTTATTAGGCCAATCCACTAATGCCAAACTTAAATTCTTGGGACAATAATTCCCAGCTCTTTTATCTAATTCAAAACATACTTAGGTATTTCTAGCTTAGTTGGCTCACTTTCCATTTCATGAATACCTAGATATTGATCCATGCATCTACAAATGTATGACCACTTCCAGGTAATACCACATTAATTACCATGAACCTTTTTCAGTTAATATACAAGAAAATCAGGACCACTTGTAGACCTTTTAAGGGCCAAATAGATGTTATGTTCAACGACCAATATCTTCCATCAGCTTATCAGCAAAAACAATTATCTCTATTTTTCCCTGGGGATCCTCAAAATTACCACTACTTAGCTTTCAATTCACCTCTCACCATCAAATTAAATGTAAAATTATCAATATTATGCATGTCATAATAAAGACAGGATATTGAATATAAACATTTAAGTTTTGCACTACTTGTTTGCTTATAACTGAGACAAGAATTTGAATAAAAAACATTTGAGTTTAGGCTTTTTGTTTGTTGAGAATACTACTTGAATCTCCACATAAATAAATAGTGAACCAATTAGAGAAATTGTAATGCTCTATCTTCAGAATACATAGATAAGACCATGTTTAATTGTTTATAGGCTGGACATACATAATGAAAAATATATATACTAACATATTTAGAGATTCAACAGTGGACAAACTGACAAATCATGATGCTATCGCTAGAAATTTAGTAGAATTCTCACCTAAAGAGAAATCGACCAGCTTAGCAGCAAATAACACAGTAGGTCCACTTGAGGATCCACGAGGTACCCGGTCCAGGGCAATTGGATTCACAGGTGAGCCATAGTGTTTACTTTCTCCAGTAATACTGAAAATTAATAGAAATCTGATAAGCATGTGCTTACCCTATGTTTGTTGAAAAATCCATGGAATTTGGATACAACCCTGCAAATTGGTAAAATGTTTGGATAATTCATGAAGAATCTCCATAAAATGCTAAATTTCCAGAAGCCTTGTTGAATTGAGATAGTACCATTTACTTTGCTTGACATCAATTCTTGATTTACATTCATATGAATGCAGTTCTTCTTTCTTTTGCATTACTCTCATTTAGTAGTTTCATTCTTTTTGAGTGGATGATTGTATTTTTCATGCCTGCCAATTTCAACTAATATTAGGAGAAAATAGAGGTGACACAACCAATTAGTGTATTTATTCTATCAACGAAAGGCTGAAACACTTTTCATGATCTGTGAAACTGAGAATGGTTATTTATATTTTACTCCTTCATCCTTTTAGAAACATATTTAGTTTTCAAGAAACTCCTTATCCTTAGTTTATTGAATATTTAGACTTAATTCAAGAAACTCTATCATTGTCATGACTATTTTAATTGTTTCTCGACTTTGAAAGTTTGACTACATGAGCTTCTTATCATTTCTTTCGTTTGTAGAAAGAAATGTCTTGTCATCGTGATTGGATGTATACACGAGTCGTGGATGGAAAAGTGTGTATGAGTTTTTTAAATGGAGTTCAAGAGTTTGTGGAATTTACATATAATCAAGGTCCGGGTATTGTGGAAAGGGATGGAAGGATTATATGTCCTTGTAAAAAATGTGCACTATTGAAAAAACAATCGAGAAGGGATGTTGAAATACATTTATGTAAGAAAGGATTTGTGGAAAACTATAAGTGTTAGTTTAAACTTGGGGAGGCCTTACAAAGTTATGGGAAAGTTGCTCCTGTTAGTACAGACCCCGTTGTGGACATTGTGATAGACGTGACAGGTCCCGATTTTGATGTGTCTGCTGATGAAGAGCCACATGGTGAATCTCAAGAGTTTCATGAGTTGTTAAGAAAGGCAAAGGAGCCATTGTGGCCAGGTTGCAAGAATTACACAAAGTTATCGGCAGTGTCTGAGTTATTGGCATTAAAGATCGACTACAACATGACAGATAGTTGTTTTGATGCTATGATAGGCAAAATCAAGAAAATGTTGCCATAGAATCATGAATTGCCGAAGAACTACTACGAAACGAAGAAGTTGATGAGAAAGAAGGAGTCATACACGATATTAGGCATGATATTGTAGATGTTGTATCAACCAAATACTTGAGGAGATTCGAGCCATTTGTGTTAGCTTCACAAGCGGATCAAGTCTGTTATGTACCTCAAGTTTCAAGAAAGAGGAAGAAAGATGAATCTTTTAGTGTAATGAAGATCAAAGCACGTGCCTACATTGCTATGGCCGATGAT
>JAMKQA010031830.1:0-24354 GCA_024699735.1 Posidonia australis
AACCTTTTGTCGAGTATTTTTTGCTATCTTTCTCGATATGTCTATTCAATAAATTTTGATAATAAATTATCTTATTATGTTTAAATTTTCAAGTGCAGGCTATTCAGAGAACAATTAATGGTCGACCGTCCTAGTCTAAAGGATGATGATATCTTGGAGTTATTCAGGAACACATTTCCTAAGTGGTTTAAAAATCATATAAATAAACTTGATCCTAGTCCAAAGCAAAAGCTCTTAGAAGACTTAACTTATGGTCCTATTTTTCAAGTAAAGTTGTATGGAGCTTGCTTTGCAAATGGGTATCGATTTCACACATAAGAATACGGTGGGGGATTAACTACTCAAAATTCAGGGGTTATGGTGAACGGATCTTGTTATGGAGAAGACCATATTAACTATTATGGTATCTTAAAAGAGATTCTCGAGTTGGAATACATTGCTGGATATTATTCCTTTGTGATTGGTATAACCCTAATGAAGGAGTCATACACAATATTAGGCATGCTATTGTAGATGTTGTATCAACCAAATACTTGAGGAGATTCGAGCTATTTGTGTTAGCTACACAAGTGGATCAAGTCTGTTATGTACCTCAAGTTTCAAGTAAGAGGAAGAAAGATGAATCTTTTAGTGTAATGAAAATCAAAGCACGTGCTTACATTGCTATGGCCGATGATGCTACGAATGATGAATTTGAAGACTTGTATTTGCCTGACTACGAGCATCTACAACCGATAGTTGTAGACCATACTCTAGATCAAATCTCTATAATTCCATCAAATTCAGTGTTGTGGCAAGTTGAGGATAAAGAAAGAACGTTTGTAGAAGATGATAGTGAAGATGATGATGAAAATGAAGAAGAAGAAAGTATTGACTATAGTGACGAAGATTAAGGAAATTTTATTGTTATTTTGGTAAATATCTTCTTTAATTTACTTTGTAAACTCCTTCTGTACTTGCATTCTATACTGATTTGTTAAGATAATATCAACTAATTAAGATAATATAGAAAACTAACAACTTAATTTCAATTTAGGTTCATCATGGCTTTCTTGTTGAGCATTGTCGCTGTTCTTGTGCTTGTAAGTATCATCAAGTAATAAGAATATGATAATCATTTTTGTATAATGTTTATCCAGAATATTGCATGAATATTATATGAATTTTTTAATGTATTGTTTACGATTTTAGATGGCTGGATTTGGTAGAGGCGGTCGACGCTCTAGTGGTTCTGGTGGACGTGGTTCATTGGAGGATCGAGAGATTGATCCTAGTGCTTATACGAGTGCTCAGTTACTTGAGCTCATTCGTTCACAGAGTCTGACACCACCTGAGGTTGGATGGACACCTCCGACCACTTTGGTTGAGGCTCCCACCTCTCTTCCGGTGTTTAGGCATAGTACTACTCCAGAGTAGTGCTGCACACCATGTCCAGCCAGAGTTGTCTTTCCATCCAGCTGCAACAGGTAAATAATATAATGAAATTATACTTTTTAAGTCTTTAAATTAAATATTATTATTGAAAAATATTTAATTTGATTGATAAATAACAAGAACAACAACAACAAGGAGGACATGCTCAAGTTTCTCAGAGACCACGACCTCTTCTGGAGCTTGATTCAGACAGGTAACTTTTATTTTAATTTAGTGTTAGTCAACATGTACTACTTTTTTCCTGTACCTAACGTGATTTATTTGCAGTAACTTCAAGAGGAGTCATAGGATCTCGTCAGAGATCACAAAAAAATTTAGATCTTATGCATCGAGCATCGAGTACCGGTGGTTACATTTGCATCCAGATGAGAAGAAAAGAATTTTTGATGTGCTATTGGCAATTATTTTTTTTATTCTATCTATAAGTTAAACAATTAGTATATTAAATTGACAATGATGTTGGATTTATATAGAGCAATTTACACTTTCACCTGGATATACCAAGGAGGATTATCGTGTGTCTTTTACAAAAATAATTAAGAAAATGATGAATGATATCTATTATAGGGCACAAATAGATGCATTGGCAAAATGTCCTGAGCCTTACGATGATTATCAGGTAGCCAAGGCATTTCCTCCATATTAGTGTACACCAAAGAGGTAATTATTATTTATGTTAAATTTCAGATGTTTTTATTATTGTACATGTGAGGATTAACATATATATTATTAATTAATGTTAAATCTAGGTGGAATGTGCTCTGTGATCTTTTTTCCATAGACGTAGAGTTCCAAAAAAGGTCCACGGTTGTAACGTGCCGATCCCAGGCACGTTACTAAATCATAGTATCATAAGCATAATTACACTAATTACTGAAACATAAAATAACTATAACTAAGGCTCACCTTAAGGATCCCAATGTGCGATTAGAAGTTCCGACTCCTGCACTGGGACTCGACTGCACCAGAAAACAAACAAGCACGCGTGAGTGACATCTAAGTCACCTAGTTAAACACACAAAACCACAAAATTCTCTGTAAAGCTGATAAAACTCAACCTTTTTAATTTTTCAAAGTCTAATTTTCTTTTAAAAAGATCCACTTTTCCTTTTTGAAACCTCATTCACTTTTATTCTGTTTGAAATCACTTGGGATATTGAGCCCAAGTCCAAACTCTTTTCAAAACCCATCTTTCTTTTTCAAAATATTTGGAAATTCATTCCAAACACATTCTTTTCCAAAAACTCACATTTTTCGTTTCCTTTTAAAAATATCTAGAAATCATTTTCAAAATTCATATTTCTGACCAGATGTAGCCTAAAACACAATACTTCGCAGGACTCAAACCAAAGTCTCAAACATTGATTGGTAACTAGTTAAAACCATAATCTTGATTCCTTTCTAGGATTCTAAGACTATTCATAAGTCCAATCCTAGACAAACCACATTTCTTTTCATTTTACATTTTCACTTTTCTTTACTAATGTTACCTTGATCAGGGGTAAGCAGGCACACAAGTAGTAAGCGAGGACATCATTTCCCCTACGTCCTTGCACTGTCGTGGTGAAATTCCCCGGGCGGGATGCCATCACCGAGGCCAATCTGCCTCAATTTCTCTCTCATATATGCACGGGGACACATCTTTGTCTGACGCCCCATCGGTGACCCGAACAACTAGGTACAACGACCCAGGCTCAGCCTACACCATCGGCGACCCGAATAATTAGGTTCAATAACCTAGGCTACACCATCACGAGCTCGGTGACTCAATCAACTAGGTTCAATGACCCAGGCTCAACCTACACCATCACAAGCTCGGCAACCACAGTTGTGTCTGGCAACGGGTTTCATTGGAGCCTGATACTCCGACCACGTTGTCGACACCAACCCTTGTGGTTCTTTAACACATTATTAGTGTTTCATTTTCAAAACTCTTTAAGCTTTTCTTTTCAAAACCATTTTCATTTCATTCTTTTCATTGGAGGAATCTATTTCCATCGAGTCACCACTGAGGTCCTAGCTTAATTCATGAAAAACCATGTGCTTTAAAATCACAATTGGGTCTCATGCCCAAAACCACACAAAATCAACCTTTTTATTCATTTATGGGATCAAAACCCAAAACCATGCCCAAATCTACTTATTTGGGTTCCATACTCCTCCACGTCATTTACATGAGGAAAACATCATTAACATATGCTAAATGTCCATTTAAAACCTTTCCTACCAATTTTATAATCACATTGTATATATCAAGGCTAGGGCAAAATTGGTAAACCAAATTTCAAGTTTGGTATACCGAAGATCCCTAGTTCGGTATACCGAATATTTTTGGTATTCCGAAAACCACTGATTTGGTCGACCAGATGATTTTGGTCTATCGAAACCAAGTATTCTGGCTTAATCTGACCGAGATTCGGCATGCTAAATTGCCCGAAACTAAGGCACCTCCCTTGTTCTGAGCGGCAGAAATCGCCCAAGGTGGGAGTCTCAATCGGATCCCCCAAACACATATCACAAAATACGAATAAATCATGGGGTGTAGACCCTTGAGTCTACTTCAAAACCCCACAAACCATTCATGATTTCACTAACCATACATGGAGATATAAATTCTCAAAGAGAACATGCTCAGAGTTGAACCTTAAAACACTTAAGGCATTCTTCTACCAAAAACCCATGAAATTCACACAACCTAGTATGATCTCTACCCATTCACATCATTGATCACATTTCCATCATTCCTACTATTTTTTCTACAATTTTTCATGCATTTTTTCATCATTTTCATGTATTTTACCCACTTATTCAAACCAAAAGCAAATGAGGAAAGACAGAGGGTCGCTTACCTCCGATGGCACCTCGGCGATCCTCCCACGCTCCGGTGAGCCTCCTCGCGCCCCAGAGAAGCCTCAACAAACCTTGGCCTCCAGTGGACGCTCCTTCTTCCTCTTTCTCTTCTTCCCAGTTCGTCTCTCTCTTCACTGCCTCCTCCTCCACTCGAACGCCTCTCCTCTCTATATCCCCTCCTCCTCCCACAAGCCGTCGCCCATCAATCCCGTCGGAGGGGACGGGGAATCATGGGCAGTGTCGTTCACGGCATGGGTGTGGGTGAGGGTGAGGAGGAAGAAGAAGAGGGCATATGCCCATGGGGAGAGAAAGGAGAGAGAGAAAAAGAAAGGAAGAAAAGACAGACACGCAAACCAAGGTAACTGTACATCTTCAGACCGGACCCCACATTAGTCCCAAATCACAAACATGTCACAGAAAGCCAACCAAACTCTCACTCATCCAAAAAACAACAGATTATCCATTAATAAACCATTTATACAATATTATAATTAATTACATAGTTTACAAGCAAAAATGGATAATCAGGCTAATTACATGGTTTACAAGCAAAAATGGATAATCAGGCCTAGATGTCACAACGACTGGGAAGTCAAACCGTAGAAAGCAAGAAATTCATTCTACGAGTGGATCAAGAAGCCACAGCGATCTTCGAGCTGAGTTGGTAAGGATATTTTTATATTAATTTACTTATTTACAACTACAACATCAAATGATGATTCCATAACCATTAAATGCTTGAGTTTGAGACTATGTATGTCCCTACATGTTCATGACTAATGATCTCTAAGAAGTAGCCACATTCATCGAGAAATTCTTTATGAGAAAAATTTAAATATTATTACAGTCCCTTCTTCAAATATTTCAAAATATTATTACAAAACTCATTTGATATATTTTGCCATGAGACACCTAATAAAATCGGAATGTCAACCTCTGTACCAATCAAGAATAAGGTGTTTTTTTTATGTCAGTAGCAATCAACCACTGTAGCTCAAGAATGAATTCACATTATGTCATGTCATTATCTGATATTATCCCAGTAAAGTAAAATATTCTAATAGCTAATAAAGTTTTTAAGAAAATTATGAACAGTTTTAACGAATTAAAGATGTTAGAGACTTTACTTATATTTTTCTGTTATATGGAAAATGAATGATTCCATGGCAGGTAGGTTATGTTGCACATGGAAAATATGGATGCATTTACCATGTTTATGAAAACAAAATTGCATTCTTATGAAGATGCTACTAGTCTATTATCAGTGAAGTTGACAGTTGGTTAAAATGTTTTCAGGTTTTGAATAAATCAAGCGAAGTTGAGTGACAGTGAATATGAAACATTTTTCATGACAGGATGAAATTAGTTATGCATATGGAAATATGTTGTCAATCTCTAATTTGCAATATATAAACTAAAGAATCCACAAAAAGTGTACTCATAAAATTCTAGCTAAGATAAGTTTCTAATCTTAACATTTTCTGTTCACTATTTTTTGATAATTTTAAGTAATAATTGCATGTGATTATTAAAGAGATATTTGATTGAAATCTTTATCTTTTAATGCACCTTTCCAACGAGTCAGTGGTAGATTTCATAAATTGCTGTTGCTAGAAATTGTATTGTTTTCGTAAAATATTTCACTTGAGAACATCAAAGAAATTTAGTACTGCATGGTAGCACGATATAGTTGATTGAGATTAAAAATGAGGAGCATTCCTGTCCAATAGGATTATTTAACTGTATTTCTACCAAACTCCATGAAGTGAGATCACATGACTTGGTAAAAGGAGGCATTAATTCATTTCTATCGGTCAAATCAGAAATGCAATTTGATGATGATCAAAAGTGTATCCAAGTATATTTCATACTGTAGTTAACATCACATCATTAGTGATGTCAATCAAATCACACACTATTCCTGTACTTAGATTAAGTAGTTCGTTGAAATAAGTAACTCCATGACAGTACTGCAAAGAAAAATGTATAGGAAGTGTTTTGTTAACCGTGTATCCATTGCATTCGGGGATTCTTACGTTATGCACTGCATTGCTTTAGAAAGACCCAATTTTTGGCTGATTTTGTTGTGTCGAAGTGTTGAGTCTATTTTCCCCTAAACAATAACACGGTATACCCTTGGGTATTCAAATGTGATCAAGTTTTTCTTCTATGTGACATTTGCTTCATCCCAATGATTGTAAAGTTGGAGTCCTAGAAATGGTTGCAGATTATGTCAAATAACCCAAAAGGCTGTGATATGGACTCATGTATGTGTGTAAACTAGACATTCATGACTTTCTTTACTTTGACTGAATTCTATCTTTCGTTTACTCATTCTAAAGCTGGTTGAAATTCTTTAAATTCTCGAAGTAAAGTAGTGTTGTAAATTCTTTCATCTGTGAATTGCCTTAGTATTTTGATATAATGTTAAGATTGCCTAAGGCACTTTTATTTATTGACATCATAGATATCGATTGAGGCCCAAAGTTGAGATAGAGAATGTGACCATGTTTTGTTATCTTTTGCCAAATGAGGCTCATTAAACAAATATCCTCAAAGAGAACTTTATAAGAAGTGTGATAGTGTCCATGTATTGTAAAGTGTCTCTACAGTAATACTGGCAAATGCAATATTTTCCATTGTCCTAGATGATTCTATTAACTAGGTTACTTTTCCATGGAATGATGTGAGCAAGTGTGAGCAAGTTGCAATATCATTACATAAACTAAAAAATGAAACTTTTTTTTTGTAATAGCTTGAATTGCTATTCTCTTTGGAATTGGATATTTTTTTTGTCTAAACACTAATTCATATCTTGCTTTGCAAGTGACTGGTTTCTTTTTTCAGAAATGTTGACTTTGGTAGTTTTGTTACAGATGGGATGCCATGTTTTCATTTGGATGTCAACAAATATTAGTATTGGAATGTATTGTATCAGTTCTCTTTTTACTTGTGTTGTAGGCCACTAAACTATATAGGGAACCTACAGTGGCAAAGTGGTGGACTACATCCCACATTAGTGGGTCAAAGCATGTTTAGTCAACCCAGAGTGTCTTGTAAGTAATAATGATTATAATTGAAGTTATTTTAATAATATGCACTTATATTTTATATTATCTTTAACTAATTTTTTGTGTTTATTTATACAGGATAGGTACACCTTCTTGTATCAAGAAAAATATAGAGACGATAATGTCGATGAACACCCAGCCTTTGACAAGAAACTTTGGAAGCAAGTTTCAATAGAAAGGAACGTGGGTAGTTCATCAAGAAAGCAAGGCTTAGGTGGTTTGGATCTATACTATTTAGAAGATACAACTATTGGTTCTTCTACGGCTTCTACTGGGTAGTATCGTCCTACACTTCAAGCTTCTGCTTCATTTGATTCGGAGTATTTTAGTTCTCAGTTGTCATAGATGGCAACTATATTAGAGAGTTTCAGAGCCGACATACGCTCAGAAATAAGGAATGAAATAAGGACTGAAGTAAGGAATGAAATAAGAGATGAAATACATGCTTTGGAGGATCGACTTGTAAGATAAATTTTGATTTACTTTTAAAAATTTTGATATATATAAATTATCATGCTGAATTCAATATTATAATTGAATCATTATTCATAACAATATATATTAAGATTTTTTTTTATAATCAGAAGATATACGAACGAGCAAGAAGTTGATTTCGAAATTGATGAGGAGGAGGATTTCGAAGAGCATAGACGTCGTTGTCACTCCATCCATGCATCATCCTCAAAAGGTAAAGGAAAGCAAGTTTGTTCCTGAAGAAAGTGATATGTAATATATCGTTTTGTTTTGTATTATATTTATTGATTTGTATTAAGATATTTCAGTGTTGTATTAGCTACATTTTTTTTAAAACTTTGGATGTGTAAAATCTTATGTTGTATGATTAATTGAAACTTTTTTTATAAAATTTGTATATGTGTAATTTATTGTACTTGTGAATGTATTTGAATGTCATTTTATCAGGTATATGAATCTAAATTTTAGCATGTTCAATTTTGTAATGTATTATTTTATTTATTTTTTTAACTATCCAATATTAGCGAGGACATTTCCTCACTATATCCTTGCAAAAATAATGACGTTTGTTTTATTTATCAAGCACTTAGCGAGCAAATTGCAAGGACATTGTGACCAGGTCCTCGCAATTTCATCGTTGAAACTGGCACGATGACACAATCTCATGATATTTAGCGAGCATTTCCCGAGGATACTATGAGGATATAGCGAGGACATTACGAGGAAATATTTCCTCGTAATATCCTTGCTAATATTAGACGAGCACATTGCGAGGATATATCCTTGCAGTATTAATTTAACGAGTTATTTAGCTCCGAGGATTATTATTCCTTGCTAAGTCCTCGTTAAAGTTTGCAACGAGGACTTAGCGAGGAATCAGCGAAGACTTAGCGAGGAACATTGTCCTTGCAAAATCCTGTTTCTCTTGTAGTGAATGGAAAGATGAGGAAAACCTAACACAAAAGAAAACCTAAAGAAATCAAGGCGAAGAAAGCATATGTATGCTCCGTGCCTAATGGATGCAACACTTAGCCATTGCGGGTCAGAGAAAGGGTAAGAATTTTTGTTTCGCATGGAGAACTTGTTAGGCACTCCCATGCGCCCAAAGAATTCAGTCTTTCTAGGTTTCCTACTTGCTAATAATCTAGTGTGTGTATGCTTGTTTACTGTGAATGCGCATGCCTAAAATGAATGCAAAAACATGCCAAATCAAAGAGATGAATAAAAGGAAAAGAAATCATAAGGAAAATAATCCGAAGGACAATGTAGGCATTGAAAATACCACTTTACTATATGCCCTTGGGCGATGAAGAAAATCGTGACAATTGGAAATATTTAGAAAGCATCTCGCAAAATAGCGAAAAACTTGAAGAAATCCAAGAAAATCAAATGAGAGAAAGTAATCCTCATTCGAGTCAATGTCGGTATTGTCAAGCCAATTAATGTACGCCCTCGGGCGATAAAAATCCAAATCAAACCAAAAATCGTGAAAATCGGAAGAAATCTGGGAAATAATGTGAAAACTAAGTCTAAAATAAGTTGGAAATGCGTGCATGATGCAAGGAAGAAGGCATGACGATACATGCATGGAAAAGGGTAGCAAAATGTACAAAAAGAAAGCGTGTGTGAAATATGTAAATCTCTATGGACCTTTATGCAAAAAACACATATCTTGAATAGAGAATGAGATTATAGGGCCAAATCAGCTAAAATGTTAAAGAAAACACATTTATGCAATTTTGAAGAAGTTGGGAGTTAAATGTGCAAAACTGTGCATTTTGGGTAAAAATCAGGATTCCTAGGGTCCAATCTGCAATTTTGTCAGTAAAACATGTGTTTAATGCAATTCTGAAGAAATTCAGGGATAAATGTGCAAAATAATGGACTTATGTTTGAAAACATGAATTTCCAGTGACTGATCTGCAAATTTGCCCTAAAAAGATGTGTTTAGTGTGAAATCAGTGAAGTTCAGGGTTTTAAATGCAATTCTGAGAACATTTGGGTAAAAAATTTGAATTTGTAGGGTTATGTTTGAAATTGTGTCGGAAAATAATTCATTCAGAACAATTTCAATGAAGTTCCGGGTTTTTTGTGCAAATTCTGGACTTAAAATGAATGAAAACTAAGTTAGAGGGTTTTATGTTACGTATTAAAGCTTGGAAAATATTAACAAAAATGTACAAGGGTCACGCTACAATTTTACAAAATAAATCAATATTAAAATGACTAAAAAAATAGTGTAGAGACCTAAAAGCAAAATAAAAGGACCTAGTTGCAAACAAAATAAAACAAACAGATTTTTTTTAAAAAGAAGTTTTTATTTTTTTTTTAAAAGAACGACGACCACCGGCGACGGAACCTCGCCGACGACAGCCATCTGGGATGCCTTTCAAGGCCTTCCTGACGCCTGATCGGGCATCCAAACCTACTGTGAGCAAGAAGAAAGAATGAGGGGAAGATCCAACGACTTGGATTTCGCAATGAGCAGCCCCAATCTTCTCCCACCTCACTCGCCGGCATCACGACTCATATGACGGTGATGGGGAAGAAAGGGCCACTGAAGGCTACGGTGTGGCGCTCCTAGGCTCCAGGAGAGTTGAGGGAGCGGAGAGGAACAGATCCCACCACTTAGAGGCAAGAATGGCTACGCCAGCTTTCCTCCCGACCAAGCCCTGCGACGATTCCAACGACGGCGACTGCTGGACATGATAGGACTTCGATGCGAGGTCTATTGTGTTCCAACATGCTGGGGGAAAGCAAGGGAACATGTCCTGGGGGTCGGAGAGGCACTGCGGGGGGTGAGACACCCATGAGCTCATAGCCCAGGAATCACCTTGTTTCGACTAAATGTTTAAAGACCCACTTTTAGAAGTGGTACTTTGGCCAAATAATTAAGGTGAAATTCATGTATGTTGGGCACTGGGGTCCTAGTGTCCAATGTGGGAAACATTCTCATTACTGTCTTACACTTAGATTGTGGGTTTCTGACCTGTTAGTGTTTTGTAGTTGTGTCGGCTCTCGTAGGAGTTTTGTGGGTTTGACCTGGGCCGTAGAGGTTTGGTGGTGAGTCCCTAGTAGCACAAGTCATGTCGACGTAGAAGGTCGCGTGGTTTGGTTTCATACTTGCAGCTTCCTTTCTTTCCTTCCCTTCTTTCTCTTTCCTTTTTTTCATTTCTCTCCCCTGGGCCCCACCCCCACTCCTTCCTCTTCTTTTTCTTCTTCTTCTTCGTCGTTGGAGGGAGGAGAGATAGAGAGAGAGAGAGGGGTGAGATGAGAGAGATAGAGAGAAAGATGGCCGGAAAAGGGAGGATGTAGCTGCCGTCGTGTCGCCATCGTCGCGTGGAGGAGAGGTGCAGCTCTTGGTTGGAGGAGCATCACCGTCTATCTCGCATCGCCGCATCTTTGATGGAGGTACTCACTCCATAGATTTTATTTTTGTTCCAAATTTGTACCATAGGTGCATGATAGTGTGCTAGTAATCGTAGTAATTTTATTAGAATTTATTGTGTATTTGTGGGCCATTTATGGTCGAATTTATGGTTTGGGGTGAATAATGCCTCCTTTGTGTTTTCTATTGATTTCTTGAGATCCGCTTGATGGATCTCTGTGTCGCTTGTCATGTTTGGAAGATCTCGTCGAGATCTTCTTTTTGATATATTGTTTACATGGGTTGGATGGGTGGTTTGTAGGATTGGGCTTTGGGTCCCATTTCAGGGTGCCCTATAGTCTCTTGGTTCAGCATGCCGAATTATTTCAGTATGCCGTTTTTGTTGCAGATTGTCCCCTTGACCCCTAGTTTGGTTGACCAAATTCATTCGATCTGTCGTTTTGGAAGTCTTGGGTGTTGACAAAATTCCAGATTCGATCGACCAAATGGTTTCAGTCTATCGAATTAGGGGTTTTCGGTCGATCGAGTGGTTTTTCTGTCTACTAATCTAGTGCCCTGAGCCCAGGTTAGGTCGACCGTTCCATTTCACTCTGCTAATCCAGGCCCTGATCTTGTATTAAGATATGATATGTTTTGATTATTATACACACACACATATGAGTATATATATATATATGTATATATATTAATCTTGGGAAGATAAATATAATGGCATAAATGGTTAGGATAACCATTAGAATGATTGTAGGGTTTGCCTAAAATGAATTAGCAAGATTCCACCTAGGTAGAATAAAAGATGATATGATTTAGAAATAATAGGTTCTTTCTCCAAATGGTTTAGACTGAACTTTAGGGATAATGATAGCATCCCTAGGTCTAGGGCTTGTGTGGTTTTGTGTATGGTGCACTGAATGGAGTATTTAGTGGCACTATTCTGGGTGTTTGAGCCGATCTAGCTGTGCTCCCGAGGGACACGAGCCAGTAGGTGTCCTACACTTGGTGCTAGAGCATGTAGTTCTGGGTGTGTTTGCTTTGCTATGGTGTCTTCTGAGTGGGTTTGACACTCAGAGGATATTTTTGTTGGTATTTTCTTAGATTGTGGTCGTGGATTGAGCATGGTGCACGTGAACCTAGACACTCCCAAGGTGTTTTTGCCTGAGCCTGATAGGAGAGCTATCGAGGTTATGTTTTGTTTATGGTTTCTCGGCCTTTGGTTTCCGTATCGCTGTTGGGCATAGTGTTTCTTGAGTTTTAAAGCATATTTTATGGTTTTTGAAAAGATTTTCCAAAAAGAGAATTTTAGAAAGATAAAAGTACAAATTTGAAAATGATTTTGGAAAGAGTTTTTCGGTGCTTTCTGTTTGCATTAGGGGCCGAGATACCTAAGGTTAAGGTTCGTTGGGTCTTTGAGGTATGACACTCAACTGTTGTTTCAAGGCTAGGGTTGTGGTCCACGGGTTGAGGTGTTTTGTGTCATGACAGGGAGGTATGATACTCCTACCGTCGCTGTGAGCACTTACGCTCAAGTGTTGTTGGGTGTGGAGGTATGAGACTCCTTCTTGAGCACCGTGTGGAGGGCACCGTGAGGAGGCGTACCCTATGGTGGCCAGTGTAAGTGGGACGTGCACCCTGTAGTTGGTAGAATCTTGAGAGATAAGACTACCTTCCAAGGAGGGGCTGGCTTTGTTGAGGGTTCTCTAGGTGGAAGAATCACGTGATGACACGACTCCTGCACAGGGTGGCACATCGTGGCAGTGCAGACGCTGTGGTCGCTCCTCGGTGGATTGCTTATGGCCAATGTTGTCTGCTTGGCACTGGGCAATTCGACATAGTGTTTGTGCTTGTGTTTTGTGCAAAGTTCTGATTCAGGAAATCAAGTTGTGGCTTTGGCGCCTGTTGAGGCATAGTGTTTTGAGAGAGGTGGCTCCGTGGTTTGGGAGCAGAAGCTTTGTGGCTTGGTGTTGTGCTTGGGTCCAGAGGGGACCATGTTGTACAGAGAAAAGACTCTGTAGTTGTGCTTTAGTGTGACTTTTGGGCTTGACTTGGAAAGAGTGGCAATCTTGAGCGTGCATGAAAGATTTTGAAAGAGCATGCACATGGTTTTGGAAAGGAAAAGAAAAGAATGGTTTTAAAGACATGGTTTTGTGATTTTGTGGCCTGCTAGGCAATGGTAGACTGCCTAGTTTGGTGTTGCGGCATCCGGGAGGGATGTCAGTGCTTGTGTGTTGGGTGTCGGTAGATTGCCTTTTGATTTGGCAACATCCGGGTGTGATGCCTATACTTTGTTGCCCTCGGCATATGTTTCCAAGTTGTAGGTGGGGTGTGTGCTGAGTGACCATTGAGTGATCACTCACGTGTGCTTTATTTTGTGTGTTTTGGCAAGTGCAGGATAGTAGTTGTTAGTTGCTTGTGCATATAAGAGAAGTCACGCCACTACACATCAGGGATCCAAGTGAGTGTTAGTTTAGTTTAGTTTTATTTCTATTTTTTAGTGGTTTTATTTTACTATTGAGAGTACTTAGCCTTAGCTACATTATTAGTGTAATTGTTGATTAATAATAAAGATAAAACAAATAGTTAAATGGAAATTTGTAACCAAGTTAAGTGGTAGCGACTTGGGGCTAGCGACTTGGGGGTCGTTATAGAATGTCCTCGTGATAATGAATGGGTTTGACATCACAGACGAACATTCACACACCTACATTGCATAGCATAACCTTGGACTCTTCATTCCTACCCACCTCCTCTATTTCTCAATGCTGCAGAGGAGGCTTTCGGCACTTGCTGTCCATTTGATGGCTGAAATAACTAAAAGTTGCCGACAACGCACCATAGACGTGGGGAGACGTGACCAAGCACCATGAATTCGATCCAAATCCATGAGAAGGCTGACCAGTATGCCACCATGCTTCTCCAATGCTTATTTGCACATTTCAAATCCATAAATTCCACCATTATTGTGATGAAGCTCACTATTTGTAACAGAGTACCTGGGACACAAATACTAGGTGCAATCTATAGGCACAATTAGTAGGCGCAACTACCAGGCACACTTGGCTCAAGTCCAAAGCACAGATAGCAAGGTTAATTCTTATCTTGCATGATTTTCCTATTTGGTTTTTATTTCTTGCATCCACATCTATTTTCTTAGTGTGTTTTCTACACCCATTGGCCCAACATCTTGCATCCATCTCTAGGCATAAAGTAAGGAGGTAGCATACATCTGCATTAGTCGCATATGCAAGCGAGTTTGCAAGAAAGACTGACTCATCGAGCATAAGGGAGTGCCTAACAACTTCCCTATGCATAACAAGGATCCTTACCCTTTCTTTGGCATGCAATGACCTATGTGTCACATCCATTTGGCAGGGATCATAGCATAACTGCATTGTTTTATCATATTTTCATTTACATTCGATTTTCCTCGTCTTCCGATTTTTAATAGACTAGGTGGCGACTACTTTTGCTTTCTTATCCTTATCATTTAGCTTTCGCCTTAGTTTTCACTGTGACTATGTTGGTTTGTAGGTTTGGCCTTCTACGCCTCACACGAGTAGTCAACGGTTTGGTTACAATTGCAAACAAGCATAAAACCTCTTAAATATGCCTTTTAAAACCCATTTCCTCTTTTTCAAACCCAAAATTCGTGCATTTCTTAAATCTCTTGTGCACACTTGAAATGGTTACTTTATGCCAAATCAAATCCAAAACCAACACAAATCCAACAAAACCACACACACACATCCAATCCAAAAACCTATCAAGTCACTCGAGCCCAACGACCGACACTAGTCACAAATCGTCACCAGAGTGCACTACATTGCTACAAACAAGTCACCTTATGCAGGGGCCCCCATCCACACAAGACCCCTGTGCAAGTTTATACTCTAAAAACCCTTAACCTGTCCACACAAGGACCACACACATAAGTTTTACCCTTTTTGGCGTCTTTGGGACTGTTGCACTCAATCACCCAAAGGACTTTTTCATCTCCTAGTCTAGTTAGTACAACTCACTAAGACTTCATGCCTACTTATCTAGAAATCAACCCTCTAAGGGTATCACTCATCCTTGGTTCATCAGCCAGACCATTTAGCCTTCTTGGTCTCAACCTCACTCTTAGTCTTTTGGTCTATAAACCCTCACCTATGGTCTTTTGGTCCTTCAAAACCTACGAAACCTCAACCTCAAACTCACACCTAACCCTCCAGAGGTATTAACTATCCTTAGTCCATCAGTATGATCCTCTGACCCTCTTGGTTCCTTGAAAACCATGGCAAAATCTTACGGACCTCATCTTAGATAATTAGCACTCGACCATCTTGGGGTATGAATCATCCATGGTCTACCTGCTAGAAGCTTCGACCTCTCAATCCCACAAAACTTTGCAAAACTTATGCAATTCTTTCCAAATCCTTTTTGAAAAACCATTTGGAAACTATTTCAAAAACCAACTCAAAGCACCACAAATACCTCAAAACCCAACTACAGCCTACTATAAAGACACCAGGGCATATCTCACCTGAAACCAGCATCCAAACACTACAAAATCTCCATGCATCACAATAGGAACACATACCACGACAAAACGCAGAATAATTCATCGTAAAACCACATAATGCATACTATAAACAACTCAACCAACCATAAAACACAAAATCCACACATAAGGGTTTTTTTTCCACTAAAAAACCCACCATACACAACCTTTGGCTACCACAGGCCAAATTCCCAACATTAAATCCCAAAAACACCTGATTTTTACATGGAATCCCAAAGCACATTCACAACTATCATGCATAGAATTAAATAAATGAAGGAATCTTAGGATCGAGCGTGTACCTTTCAACAAAGCTCGATCCACATGCCTGCATAGCACAGTAATTCCACCCCTAACAGCGACCACTCATGATGGTGGCACTCATTGATAATAGCTCACAGCTCAATGACAACGTCGGTTGCAACACACAGCTCACGATGGTCAACGACTCACGCAACCACAGTAGCAGCAATCTCAGTAGTATCACCAGCACTTCCATTAGTCTCAATAGTATCAGCAGCACTTCTAACAGTCTCAGTAGTGTCACCAGTAGTTCCTTTAGTCTCAGCAATCTTAGCACTATCACCATCAGTTCCTACAATTTCATGAATACCATCTGTAATGTCAATAGTCTCAATCGCACTACTAGAATAATTAGTAGTCGCACTAGCAAAATCAGCAATAAGACAACCAACAATAAGGGCTATTGTCATATCTTTTTCTATTGATCAAATGTTTTTTCTCTTCAGCACACAAAAACACAAAAAAAAGATCAAAATCAAAGAATCAAAAAAAGCAAAAAAAAAAAACAAACAATATATTTGCATGCCAACATCCTACCTGATGACGAATATCAGAAAAGCAAGCCTACGTAGGAAAGGATTGTTCCTGATCCTCAGTTCACACTACCTAGACAAATAGGCAAATGAAGGAGCCACCACCCACTGAGAATAGGACAAAGTGTCCAAACTCCATAAAGGACCTTCACATCCAAGAGGGAGATAAAATGATAGGGTGACCACGCAAGTGAGCCAAAAAGAAAAATGCACATACACAAGGGCATAAAAGAAATATGAAGACAAAAGGCGAAAACAGAAGTCAACCCTAGAGAGTGGGGCATGCAAAGCAGCCTTATCCATTTGAAACATCTTGGAGAAGAATCGAAGCATGCCTGTGGAAAGCCCACATTCCTAAACGGATTAGCTACCCCTTTCTTGCAGTGAAAGCTCTCCAATGCAGACCATGCGCCTATTACCTCCAAGATAGGGATAGAGCGAACTGAAGTGTCCATGAGGGAGCAAAAGAAAATGAGAATCCCAAAATAGCAGGTGTAGGGCCCTAAGGAGTTTGGCATGGAGCCTTATCCATAGTCCATAGAGAGCTTGAGTGTCACCACCAAGTAAAAGAGAGCCACCCATAGTTTATGAGTCCTAGTAGGGTCTATTGAGTCGATGATGTCCTCCTCCTTTCAGATGGCATGAAGCTTTCCAATATACCTAAGGGCAAAACAAACAAAATCACCTCTAATAAACCAACTTGCTTACTTAGAACTCTTTGCTTGCTTATGCATCACCTTGTAGGATCCACCATAGCTGAGATCTCATTTCCAACACATCTAACCAAGGGCATGACAACTACCTTCTGGCCAGGCACATGCACCATGACACTGGCAAGCATAAGTCTGCTACAGCCTACATCTCAAATCCAGCATCTCCAACCGAAGGCATGACAACTGCTTCTTGGTCAGCATACACATCAATAAATTAGCTAGCATTGTGTAACACCCATAAAATTCATTTTTTGTAATTATTTACATTTTATGAATTTTATTCCTAGACGGATGTTACTGTTCTGAGGCCTATTATGCAGTTTTGTGCTTTTGAGCTTGGGCCTCGTGAGCCAGCTTCTATTCACGTGTCCTTGTGCATGGTTTGGCATTGTGAGTGTGGGGCCCAAGTGTGGGTCTGTGTGGGGCCCAGGTGTGGGGTCCCCGTGGGGCCTGCATTTGTGGGCTGTTGGTTGTGGCTGGTGGTTGGGCGGAGCGGTTGGTTGCTCGTGCGGTGTGTTGGTGGCTGAGACATGCAAGTGAGCATGTTCCTAGCTACTGAGGGCGCAGGCTTTATAAGCTACACCGCACTTCTCCGACGCCCATCACCATCTTCTCCTTGCTTCTTCTTCCTTTCCCCTCCTCCTCGGTGGCACATCTTTCCTCTTTCCCACCTTCTTTCCCTTTCCCCCACTCCACCTCCTTCTCCTTTTCCCTTTCTCCTTCAACCCGACTTCCTTTATTTTCCCCTACATCCCACGTCGAGAGAGAGGAAGAGATTGAGGGAGCGAAGAAGAGGGCTCGTGGCGGTGCGTGGAGCTTGGGTGGTGCGTCCCTGAGGTTGTGGAGTGCTTCCAAGGCCATGGTTGCGCCGGTGTTCGCCGGGGGTCGGTCAGAGTTCATCAGAGGCATTTTGAGGTACGCAACTCCACCTCATGTACTAGAGAGCATGAAATTGGTAGAAAATGCTAGGATTTCATGGAGTTTAGGTAAATTTACTTTCCTAGAATTTATTGTGATTTTATGAGAATTTATGGCGAATTTATTGGCATTTATGAGGGTTGGTGCGTTTTGGGTCCTTTTAACCCTTCTGCATTTGTGATTTTATATCTTGATGCATGGTGAATGGATTTTGGTTTTGTTTGTTGGGTTTTGGAGTAGACCCGAGGGTCTACACCTTGTGTTTTATGCAAGATTTTTGGTATTTGCATAGGAGTTCCGATCGGAGGTCCTAGTTGGGGCGATTTCGGATGGTATGGTTTGGGCCATTTCTGTTTTTTCGCAGAATTTAGCATACCAAACCATTTCAGTATACCATTTTTCTATCAGATTAGGTCCTTTGGTCAATTGTTGGTCGTTTGATTTTAGACAATCACCTGAATCAGGAGATTTCAGTCGACTTAAATAGTTTCAGTATACCAAATTTGGCCTGAGTGTTGACCTGATTCGATCGACCAATCCAGATCAGCCTACCGAACCAGGGGTTTTCGACATACCAAACTTGTTTTTGGCATGCCAATTCTGGGCCCAAGTGAGTTTATAAAATGTGTTTTCTGAGGATTTTCTGGATTGCCGTGTTTTGTCCCTGTAAGATAGGATTGTGGGCCGTCAGCGGTGGTCCCCTAGGATACTTGACATGTCGCTTTGCCGAGGTTTTGGAAGAATTTTCAAAGGATATGAAAATGGATTTCAAGTAAATAGTTGGCCTGGTTTGGAAAATGTTTTCCTGGTTTTTTGTGTGCGGTCCGAGACAGTGTGGGACCGTGTCGTTGGGACCAGGGAATGTGACGACATTGTCGGGTGGTCGGGCGCGACTCCTTGGTTGAGGTCGGGGGGCCGAGATACCTGAGGCTGAGGGGCGTTGGGTCCTGGAGGTATGAAACTCCTTGACTGTCGTCTCAAGGCTAGGGTTGTGGTCCACGGGTTGAGGTGTCTTGTGGCATGACAGGGAGGTATGATACTCCTACTGTCGCTATGGGCACTGAGGCCTTGGTGTTGTCGGGTGTGGAGGTATGACACTCCCTCCTGAGCACCGTGTGTGGTGGACGCCGTGATGAGGAGTACCCTGTGGTGGCCAATGCGGGTAGGACACGTGCCTTGTAGCTGGTAGCGTCTTGAGAGACAGCACAGCCTTCCTAGGGAGGGGTTGTCTTTGTGAGGGTTCTCCAGGTGGGAGAATCGCGGGACGACATGGGTCCTACATAGGGTGGCATGTCGTGGCAGTGCAGACGCCGTTGGTTGCTCTTGAACGGGCTGCTTGTGGCCGGAGTAAGGTTGCTTAGCGTCGAGCTTCCCGACTCTCTATGTGTAGTTTTTGCCATTAAGGGCCTTTACTTGTGGCTTTGGCTAGTAGAGCCCAGGTTTGTGGCTTTGGCCGATGTGGGCCTGATTTATGAGGTTTTGAGAAAATGATTTGCAAAATGAATTTAAAAGGAAAATTGATTATAGCTTTGTTTTCCTCGGTTTCCGTGGGGTGCATACTAGGTGACTTCTATCACTCATATGTTTTTCCTCGTGTTTTGGCCACACACACAAGTTCCTAGTAGTTAGATATTTACTGTTTGGCTTTAATTTTCCCATAATTTAATTGTTTTATATTATTGTGGAAAATTTGGGGCGTGTCACATTGATTGACAATAACTATATCTCTAGGTTTTCTACCTCTCACTTGGGGCATGTTAGCAGCCTTTTAAGCTAGGAGACCATTTAGATTTACAAAATCAGCAACATGGTCGTAGTCTCGCCTCAGCATGATAAACTCTACAAACACCAATGAGGACACCCAATGATAGCACAATCAAGCTCAAAAAAGCAAGAGTAAAGTTGTTGGGCAAGTAGAAGAGTAGTGCATAATCCATGCATGCATGTCAAAGGCAGACTACAATCTTCTCAAAAGGCCTAGGTCCACTGACTTCATTACCACATTCCAAGCATAATTCTAGAACAATAGTTGAGCATGCATGCCTTCAGAGGAAAGTTCAACAAGCAAGCATTATCCAATGCCTTAGCAAGCAGCAGATTGCACAAGCACAATAGTCCAGGATGCACCCGTAGAAAGGATCCACCCTTTATGAGCTCCATTTGCTAGCCAACCTATTGGTCCCCCTGCATTTGCATCTCTCTAACTCCTAGCCTCCCACTGCATTATGTTGTCTATGATGACCCACATGCTTGCAACCTACCTAGTCAAGGATGACCTCCATATCTGCAACTTGCCTTTTCTTAGCAAAACATCGCATATCTGCTCTAAGACCAATGCATACCTATGAAGTAGGCCCATCATCATCTTGATACAAGGGATATGTCAGTGCCTATTGCTATCATCTCTTTGATACTAGGGCATGTTAGCTATCCTTTGGTATCATCTTACATTTCTACATTGGGCTGACATCCCCAACTGTCACGGGATCGTCTTCGAATCCCTACCATACCTTCGTGTTGATGTTCCTGTTGTTTTCCCTCTTTGGCAATAGGCCTGTAAAACCTATCATCTTCACCCTTAGCGGTAGGTCTGTTAACCTATCATCTTCATCCTTCGGTGGCAGGTATATTAGCCTGTCATCCTCACCCTTTGGCCGCAAGTCTGGTAACTTCTCATCTTGCCTCTTTAGTCATAGGTCTGTTAACTTATCATCTTCTTTGGTTGTATGTCTATTAACCTGTCATGTTCTTTGGCCATAGGTTTGCCACCTATCATCCTCCCTTTTGGCTGATAAGTTTGCCACCTATCATCTTCCTTTTGGCCAACAGGTCTATCACCTATCATCCTCCCTTTTAGCTGGCAAGTCTGTCAACCTGTCATCACTTTTTCGGTAATAAGTTTGTCAACCTACTATCCCCTTTCTTTGGGATAATATCCCCAACAATCCGATTGGCTAGCATACTAGTCTTGTCTTATGCCCCTCTGTTCAGGTTGGTAAGCCCAAATACCCAATCAACATGCTCATTAGTCTTGTCTGGTGCCCCTTTTGCACAAGTTTGATAGCTTCTCATGCCCTCCTTCTCGAGTTGGTTAGTTGTCATCTAACATCACATTGCATAGTCATTAGCATTAGCATAAATGTCGCATCGACACTCACATCACATTAGCATTGCAACCTTACATTGCACTACATCGACATCTGTATTTGCATTTGCAGATGTAGACACCCCGATTTTGAGGTGACTCATTGATAAGACTCCAGTTGTTGCTTTGGATGTGACTGACCCTTGAGCCAACCCCAAACCCATAGCAAGCCTGCAGCCCAATTAGAAACCAGACAAGTAAGGGAGAGCACTTAGCTAGCACACCAACCTAGCACAATTCCCTAGCACACCTACCTAACACACCTATCTAGCACACTTCGCTAGCACACCTCCCTAGCACACATAAGTGGCGCATATAGCCGGCGCACATCCCTGGCGCACACCACTTCACAGGCTGCAGGCTGCTGCCTTTCCACCTCCCATAGCTGTTAACTTTAGCAGCGAATATGCCATGGAATCTTCCAGGCTTTTTGTCTACGAGGCTCTCCCCATTCCCATGAGTTACCTATGAGGGAATCCTATATAAGGACACCCATAGGTAGCCATAGGAAGAGGCTAGAAATCCTGAGTTGAAGTTAGAAACCCAGAATTCTGCAATTCTGCTCTGAGCTAGCTTCTTGCACGAGCTATATCCTCTGTCCAGCAACCTATATTCGCTTTCTGGAGCATTCTCTTGCATCCCAAAGCACCCTTGATCCTTCCAAAGCAACAAGGATCTCTTTATCTCTGAAATTTCAAGAGGGAACATCTTGAGAGGTAGGCCTTCTATCTCTTCTTCCTTTTTAGCCGTTTTCAGAAACATTATAAGACATGCTTTAAATCCTACGTATAGACTATTTTATTCCATGTTTATGAAGTTTCATATGATAAACATGCTTTTTCTCTATGCAAGATAATCTCCATGCTAGTCTTTGCTTGTGTTTCTAGCATAAAGCTTGCATAAGTTGTCTTCTTTTTATCATTTCTTTGCACATAGCTTTGCCACGCACCCTTTATGTTTTTGCACATAGATATATGCTTATGGTCATCGTTTACATACACTCTAATTGCATTTATCCAGAACATGTCTATGCTTCGGCATTTTACAGGCTTTCATACATGAACCCATCAACTTGTTTAAATTCTAAATGCATGATTTACATGATGATTTTCGATCGTATACATCCCCATCATGTTTTCAGTTTTAATAATGGCATGAACCCATTTGCATTAGCATGAATCATCCTATATCTCCACTGGGGCGGACTCTGGATCAGATTGCAGTCTGACCCAGACTCCCTGGGGTGCACCACTCAGGCGCTCCTGTCCTGCGCACCATTCTGGCGCACTCAGCAGGCACGCCAGACTGGCCAGAGAACAAAACACTCGCATTGCATCTTTATTTGCATGATTTCATCACAGGGTTTTGAGCTTGTTTCTTTTATGATTAATTCTCTGATGTACCATGATATCACTGGCATGATTTTTAGCTTTGATCGGATTGTTTTCCATCTATTTTCTCTGTTTTGTTATTCAGTTTTAGGCTGAATCTGGTAGGCCGATTGCACCTTACTCCTTTGTGAGAATCATGTGCATTGCCCAATGATCTAGTGGCCTGTCTGGATCCTGCATCCTTCATCTAGTTCAAATAGGTGAGACCTTGTGTGAGGCTACTAGCCCTTGAGCTCAAGGTCATTGCATTTGCATTTCATGCACTTTTGATGCATGGTTTTTCTAAGTTTTACAGAATTATTTCTGCTGCATACTTTTCCAGAGTGCATCCTCTAATGTTTTGGCTTTGCGTGGTTTTCTGTTATTCTCTCAGCATGTTTTACTGGCCCACCAAGACGCACATAGGTGGCGCCCCAGACTGACGCACCAGTCTGGCACACCAAACAAGCACGATGGCCTGTTTTCAGTAGCACACAGCATGTTTTTCATGTGCTTTGCTTGCTTTCTCGACCCGATTTGCTTCTGGGTTTTCCTTTGGTTTTCGTCCTCGATGCATTCGGAGGGCACAGATTTGTTTTCAGCAGTTTTCTTGCATTTTTAGATTGCATTAGGCATGTAGAAAGCAAGGATGATAAATCGCTCAAGACATTAGATCTTTGATCTTATTATGCAATATTATTGCACCTGACCGGCAGACGAGCGATATTTCTGAGCATTAGGACACACCCCTACACATCATGCACCTATACATTAGACATCACACGCATTTCCATGGCATGGCATATCGCTCTCGGGGGTACAGCGAAAGGCTGCAAAGCCGACATTCCATTAGCAAAAGAGAAATCAATAGAATACCAATTTATCGGGCATACGAGGGTGCCTAACACCTTCCTCGTACGTAACAGGGATCCTTACCCGCATTTCTGGTTTGCGCAGCCCCATTTTTTATTTACTCTGCATGATTTTTCATGTGTTATATGGTTTTCCTTGTCTTCCATTTTAATAGACTAGGTGGCGACTCCTGCATTTTGCATCATTTTATTTTTGCCGTGGCTTTGTCGACTTTGGCACATAATATATTATTTATTTGTGGCCACCCCCGACGGCATGGTTACAGGAACTGGCGACTCCGTTGGGGATAACCAGATCCCAGCTTTGTTTTGATTTCTCTTTTGCTTCGGCTTTTCTTGCTTACTTTGTTTTTTTATGCCATGCTCTTTTTAAGTGGTGTCTTTTCATGCATTGCCTTTGCTATGTTGTTCTTTCCTTTCACATATTTACCATGCCACTACTTTTGCACATATTGTAGCACATGTTTTCATTTATTTATTCATGTCTACTTGTATGTTTATTTCACTTCCCGTATATGCCATGCCTAGGAGATTAGAGACATGCTTTGCTTCCCCTTTTTGGTTAATAAAAACATAACAACCAAAATCATCAATCTTAAGGCAAACTAAGGACAAATTGCAAAATCTCCCCCATGGTTTAACAAGCTTGCAAGTAAAAAACTTAAAGCATACTTTGCATACATCATATAGGGCATGCATCCTCTCCTCTCTAGGCTTACCTATACAGTCTGCGAAGGACATGT
>JAMKQA010031831.1:0-12498 GCA_024699735.1 Posidonia australis
AATGTGTTTTGGTCAGGATTGGACTTGTAAAATGGTCTTAAAATCCTGAAAAGAAATGATGATGTTTTAACCAGTTGCCAGCCAATGTTTATGATTTGGTTTTGAGCCCAATGGGGCATTGTGTTTTAGGCTGGATCTGGTCAAAATGTGTATTTGAAAAGTGTGTTTTGGGAAGAAATCCCCAGTATTGAAAATGGAATTGTTTTGGAAAAAAAAATGAATTCCAAAAGGTTTTTGAAAGAAATGTAAAGGAATGTTTTGTAAGATGAAAATTTGATCTTGGAACAAATTTCCAAGATGTTTGGGAAGAGAAAAGAGATATGGTTTTTGAAAAAGAATTTGGTTTTGGGATTGAATTCCCAAGTGTTTATTTAATAAAAGAAAGGATGATTTTGAAAAGAGAAAACCAAGTTTTTGCAAAATGTTAAGAAATGAGTTTCTTTTGGTTTTGCCGAGCTTTGTTTGTGGTTGTGTGTTTTGGGGCGCATACTGGGTGACTTAGATGTCACTCACGCGTGCTATTTGGTTTTCAGGTGTAGACCGTGTGCAGTCGGGCTCCGGTGCAGGAATTGGAGCTTCTAGCCGCACATTGTGATCCTGAAAGTGAGCCTTGGTTACAGTTATATTTATTTCTGTAATTAGTGTAATTATGCTTGGGATACTGTGATTTGTTAGCGTGCCTGGGATCGGGCCGTTACATTTGGTCACACCTCTCCTCTTTGAGGGCCTCAGGAGGCATTCTCATAGGTTGGAATGACAGAATTATTGAACTATATAAAACTATACCTGTCGTCTATAGCCTCTCTCTAAACTTCAAAAATTGTGTAGACGGGTTTGATTGGTGGCTTACAGGGGTATGTGGTCCCTGTGAATCTCGCTTAAAGCAAGACTTCATTGAGGAAATGAACAACCTCAGTAATATGGTTAACAACAATTGGGTCATTGGTGGTGATTTTAATGTAACCAGATACTCTCATGAACACTCTTCTAGGTCTGGAATCACTTCTTCTATGAGAAGTTTCAATGAATTTATTGAAAATAACTTCTTGATGGACTTCTCCCCCAACAATTACTCTTTTACCTGATCTAATTTTCAATTGCATCCAACTATGGTCAAACTTGATCAATTCCTCATATCTACAGATTGGTCGGCCAAATTTCCTCATGCTTTTTGCTTCGGAAAGGCCAGGGTAGTATCAGACCATATTCCCATAATTCTAGATACAATCCCACTTGACTGGGGTCCTTTTCCATTCAAATTTTATAAATCATGGTTTCATATTGATGGTTTTGAACAATTCTTACTGGATTGTTGGCAGAAATCAACTTATAGTTGCCCCTTACTTTCTCCCATTGCTGTTTTTGCAAATAGACTCAAAAAGCTGAAACAACACATTAAAAATTGGATAGGTCTAATAAGGGAGGAAAGAAAAAATAGATTATTATATATAGAATCACAAATACAATACATTGATGGATTAGCTAAATCTTCGATGCTTAGTGGTGAGATTTGGGAAGAGAAAAAGGCTCTAAGAATAGAGCATATTTCCTTGTTAAAAAAGCAGGAACCTTACTGGAAGCAAAAATCTAAAATACAATGGCTTGAAGAAGGAGATTTGAATACAGCCCTCTTTCACAACATGGTAAAATACCGTAAAAGGGTCAACACCATTGCTTCATTGAACATAAATGAAATCCTGATTTATTCACCCAAAGCAATTTGTAAAGAGATAGAAAAACACTTCACTTGGCAATTTAACAAGGATAAAACATTCAAGGTCTCTTTCAATTGGGATAACTTAGTCCTTCACAAAATCTTACACCCTGAACTACTAGAGGGGCCTTTCATAATCGAGGAGATAAAAAGGAATGTGTTTAGCTTACCTGGTGACAAAGCCCTAGGTCCTGATGGCTTTCCCTTAGCTTTCTATCATCATTTATGAGATCTTTTGAAATCAAATATTTTCAATATCTTCCTGAACCTTTATTCTTCTAGTGACTCTCAATTTCTAGCACCCATTAATCAAACATTTATTACTTTAATTCCCAAGAAGAATGGTGCTCAATACATTAAAGACTTTAGACAAATCAGTCTAGTGAATAGTATATATAAGATTATTACTAAAACCTTGGCTACAAGGCTTACTTCATTCCTGAATGACGTAATTGATTAATCTCAATGCGCTTTCCTAGTTGGAAGATCCATTGGAGATTATTTTCTTGTTGCACAAGAAACTCTACATTACATGAAAACCTCAAACATCCTTGGATACATTCTAAAGCTGAACTTTGAAAAAGTCTTTGATAATGTTAATTAGGATTTCATGTTAGAATCCCTTAATGGGCTAGGTTTTGGGTCCAAATGGATTTCCTGGGTTAAGATGTGTATTTGTACCTCCAAATTTTCTATACTGGTCAATGGTTCTCTCAAGGGCTTCTTTGGGGTAAGGTAAGAAGACCCATTATCCCCCCTACTATTTGTTGTTGCCACACATATTTTAAACCGTATGCTGAAACTGGCATTGACTAACTACCTAATTTCTGACATACAATTCCCACATGGGGGTTCTACTGTGGTCAACATCCAATATGCAGATGACACTTTACTCTTTCTTTCTGCCAATGAGGAGAACCTGATCAACATTAAAAGGATTTTATGTTACTTTCAATCTTGTTCTGGATTAAAAATAAACTTCCATAAATCCTCACTCATAGGAATTGGTGTAAGTCAGCAATCGCTTACCAACTCTTGCAATAGCTTGGGCTGTGGGGTTGTGGATTTACCTGTCATGTACCTTAGTCTACCATTACACTACAGGACGGCCACTTGTAGAGACTAGACCCCAGTTATAGAGAAGATTTCCAATAAACTATCTCTTTGGAAAGCTAAACACTTATTCCTAGGTGGTCGTCTGACCCTGTTAAATTTTGTACTCTCTACCATGCCTAACTATTATTTATCTGTTCTCCATTTACCTGTAAAGGTAGAGAAGAAAATTGATAAGATTAGAAGTAGATTTCTGTGGAACTCTTTCTCTTCTAATGGTAAAGGCCTCCATTTAGTTAATTGGAAAACTCTTTGTAGATCAAAAAACAAAAAGGTTGGGGGATTATAAACTTAAGAAATTTCAATTATGCCTTGAAAGGTAAGCTGCTTTGGCAATTACTTTCTGAGAATAATAATTTGAAATGGAAAAAACTTCTGAATGTTAGATATCTATATAGAACTTGGCCCAGTGCTTTATTAAACTCCTCTGTAAACAATTGTTCACCTCTATGGCAAAATATTAAGGCATGTTTTGATATTTTTAATTGCTTCACCACTTTTTAATGTCCTGTTTGGGAAAATAAGTGGTGGAATGGAGAAAAATTAAAATTCAAGTTTCCAGAGTTATATTCTGTAGCCATGTTTAAGAAAGCAACAGTCAAACAAATTTTGGATCTATTTAGGACTGATTTCAATAAACTTTTTGATCATTCCAAGGTACTCTTGGGTGATCATACTATCATCCAATCACATGCAGATTTCTTATCTACTATACTGCAAGATATTACCCTATTGCCTGGTGGGGATAACCTTATATGGTTGCCAGCCAAAGATAGCACTTTTTCAGTTAACTCTTGTTATAGAGTTCTAAATGATGGAGGTATTCGATTCCCTCTATATTGAAATATCTGGAAAAGTTGGACACCTTTAAAAATTAAGCTTTTTTCATGAATGGTCTTAAACAATAAAATTTTAACAAAGGAGAATCTATCTAAAAGAGGGTGGAATGGCTCAGAAACTTGTATACTATGTAATTTGCATAGAGAGACCAACACCCATCTATTTATTCACTGCTCCTTTATCTGGCCTAAATGGAACTTCTTCATATCTTCTTCTATGTACCCTGGATATTTCAAAATTACTGACTTATTTAAGTTAACACCTATGCTTAAATTTAATCTTAATAAGCATGGTTGGGTTGCTCTTATTCAAATCATTTTCTGGCTGATTTGGATGGAGCGTAACAGCAGAATTTTTAGAGACCGCAGTAAGTCTCACCTAGCAATTATTTTTGATATCATCTCTCTAATGCATCATTGGATAGATAATTTTGCAATAGGCTTCGAGAAGGAAGAACTCCTACAATCTATCTCCTCTATACATCATGTATACAAATAATTTTGCTTCTTCCATGGGACTCCTTGAGGCTCTCCAGCTACAATCCATTGAGCCTACTTCTAATCTGCCAATCTCTGCAGGGGAGGGTGTTGGAGCTTAATCTGTTTTATCATTCTACATTATGCAGCTACTTTTTGTCATATTTTGAGTATTAGAACTTGGACTCTGAATGGTTTCTGCAGATATTATAATTTTTGCATTTGATTGGAACTTGCTGTTCCAAACCTTTGTAATACTTTTGGACATCTTAATCCATTGTTAGTGGTTTACATAGCTAAGAGAATTTTAACAATATACTACTGTTTCCAAAAAAGAAAAAAGTGGATAGTGCATCAAACTCAATAAAGAAAAATACTAAAACAAACCGAAGGAACGTATATCGGATCAAAATAAGTGTGGCATGCCTTCTGGCGAAACGTAGGTGCATCCTACAACTCGTGTGTCCATAACACAATATTAGATTCTAAAACTCACTTGCCAAATAAATAAACAATCCAAAAGAAAAGATCTAAAAAAAGAATGAATGCGTGGGGAGACCGAAATGTACCAAGAATGTGTGAATTCTCTGATTACCATCCAAGAAGCACTTCAACTCGATCCTTTGAGCACTGGATTAAGCCAAGCTGAACGCAATTACAAGGAGCAGCTTCTGAGGTTGTACCGTCAGGAAGAGCTGATTGCCCGACAACATTCTTGACTCTGTTGGTTAAAGGAGGGTGATTCCAACACCAAATTCTTCCATGCTATCAGCAAAGCTAGGCGTGCAAGCAATACGATTCATTCACTTGAGATTGATGGGGCTCTGCTTACTGATGGGGATGCTATTGCTCAAACTTTCAAACGAATATTCTGCACTCTGTATAACTCCAACGATGGATCAGGACAACTCACTCTTGGCCTTCTGAACTCCGCGGTCTCGGATGCTAAGAATCAGACGTTATGCTCCAGTGCCACGCAGACTGAGCTCACCTCTATTGTTACTCAAATGAACCCTGATCGGGCTCCGGGCTATGATGGATTCAATTCTGAATTCTATAAAAAGTCTTGGCCTATCTTTGCGGATGACTTCCTTGCTGCTATTAATAATTTTCTTCGATCCAGAAAGCTCCTGAGTTCTATGAACAACACTATACTTTGCCTGATTCCCAAGAAGAAGATCCCTACTTCCCCGGAGGATTTCCGCCCGATAGCACTCTGTAATGTAGCATACCGCATCTGCACAAAGCTGCTCGCCAATCGCCTAAAGGTTTTGCTCCCGACTCTGATCGATAGCAACCAGTTTGCTTTCATCAGTGGACGCCGTATTGGTGACTCGATCGTCTTAGCTCAGGAACTCTGTCACAACATTCACTCAGGAAGGGGTGCTAGTCGAATGTGCATTAAACTGGACCTTCGCAAAGCATTCGATTCCCTTAATAGGACCTTTGTAAGCAATGTGATGCATGCCTTGGGCTTCTACAGCCAGTGGATATCTTGGATGGAGGAGTGTATGAACGCTCATTTCTCCCTGTTGATCAATGGTGATTCTTCTGATTGGTTCCCCTCTACGAACGGTGTCTGGCAAGGGGATCCACTGTCTCCGTATCTGTTTGCGCTGGCAATGCAAGCTCTCTCTGCGAGGATGAATCAGGCGGAACGGCATCATCTGATTCAACCGATGAAAAGTGGCTCTATTTCGGTGTCCCATATCATCTTCGCTGATGATCTAATGGTCTTCGTCAAGGCTGATAAGCAGAATGTGCGTCAACTGAAGTGCATCGTTGATGAGTTCTCAAGTGCTTCTAGGTTGCGGATTAACCATCAAAAGAGCTCCGTGTTTTTTGGTGGCACGACGCTGCATTCTGGTTGGATTGCGTCACATTTGGGTCTTGCTATTGGTGAACTATCGATCAAGTACCTTGGCCTCCCCCTGATTTCTAAGCGACTGTCAGCTAGTGCATGCAACCCTCTTCTCCAGGTGATCAAAACCAAGCTTTAGTCCTAGAAAGCAAAGCTACTTTCTTACGCTAGAAGGGTAGAACTGATCCGCTCAGTACTTTCTGCGATGCATGTTTACTGGACTTAGAGTTTTATGCTTCCAGCGAGTGTCATTAAAGAAATTGAGAGACTCATGATGAATTTCTTACGGTTCGGGGATGAGAAGGGACGCTGTGTCTTCATTTCCTAGAGGAACAACTGTCGACCCAGAAAGGAGGGTGGTCTTGGCATTCGTCGATTGGAAGACTCCAACATTGCAAACATGATGCGGCTGCTATGGGAGGTGGAAACCAACGACTTTTCGCTTTGGGTAAAGTGGATGCGGCAAAAATATCTGAAGGGTGGCTCTATCTGGTGTTCGCGACCTCCTCAAAGCTGCTCGTGGGCTTGGCGTAGCATCCTTCGTGTTCGCGAATTAATGCGCGACAAGCTGCACTACTGCATTGGCGACGGGAATTGGTTCCTGTTTTTTCAGGACCCCTAGTTGAATCAAAGCACTGTCTGGGAGTGTGGAGGGGAACGGCTAAGACGCGACTTGGTATGTGATGCCCGATGTCTTGTGAATCGATTCATCAGTCATGGACTGTGGGCACTCCTAGGATCAACTACTATGGAGATGCGGGAACTCTGGCTACGATACTGGCCACCACCATTGGTGCTGGAGGAGACACTATCTGTTGGCTACCCTGTGCTGAGGGCTTCTCTGTCTGCTCTGCTTGGAATGATGTTCGTGCAAAGGACCCTGAGGTTTACTGGACGATCATTGTCTGGCAGCGAGGGGTTATTCCACGCCATGCGTTCTTTGCCTGGCATGCTCTATCCCATGGTCTTCCAACGCATGATGCACTGAAGCGTCGGGGAATTGCTGTTGTCTCCAAATGTGTGCTCTGTTATCGAGAAATGGAAACGCTGGATCATATTTTCTGGCTATGTGATTATTCCGCCCAAGTCTGGAAGATTCTCCTACCTGAGTTGGGATGCCTGCAAGCACCAACCCTTCTTGAGGCCACACGGGAATACTGTACCTCCCTCCGGAATAACCACAGATGTAAGCAGGAAACGAGATGGGCTGCTGCGATCTTCACGGAGGCTGTGGGTCGTCTTTGGTATGAACGGAATAGGAGGTTTTTTGATGAGCTTTGCACTCCCATGGAGGCCAACAGGCTTTGCGCGTTAGTGGGGGTGTAGTCATTGCAACGCTACTGTCGCCAACAGGCTTTGCATGCTGCTGTGCTTGTGGGTGCTTGTGCTTGCCGTTGTGCTTAGGCCTCGTGGACTTTGGATTGGGCAGCAAGGGTTAGGTTTGGGCCTATTTTGTTGTAGTCTTTTGGGAGGCTGTGTCTAGGCTGAGTTTTTCGCTCTTCGATTGGCCTTTTGTATTGCTTTGGCGTGTGTTTGGGTTTCTTGGAATCCATCTCTTATTGTACATTTTTCTTTTTAAATATATTCTGAGGATCTCCCTCCTTACTCTTAGAAAAAAAGAAGAAGCACATGGAACTGACTTCACCTAATCATGAGGAACCATGGACAGGTATCCAAGTACAAATAGCATCACGTTGCATAGAAATCACGTCTCATTACAGAGGCATTTAGATGAACACATGCACGACAGTACATATATGGATGGAAATGCTGCCACGAAGCAATCAAGTATTCTCTAGGTTTTAGCATGGGAATGCGAGCAAAAACAGATGAGAACATGTTTGCATGATGTTATTAGCAGAGAAATGACGTAGCAAACTAATTTATACAAAAGAAAAGGCCCAAACGCAATGAATCAAGGAATCTGTCAGTCTCATATTTTTTAATATTATAAGAATAAATCTTAAGATATTACATTTATAAATATATTAATTAATATTCAATTTACATATAATACTATATTATTCTTATCACCTAATGAAGATTACGTTATCAATGTTAAGAGGATTCTAACTTGCTTTCAAATATACTCTGGTCTTAAAATTAACTTTGGCAAGTCTTCACTTACTAGTATTAGGATTTTTCAGGATAATATTGATAGATTTTGTAAAATTTTACACTATAAGTAAGAATCACTTCCTATTAAATACCTTGGATTACCTCTACATTACCTTAAAGCCTCGTGTTGTGACTGGACGCTTGTGATAGATAAATTAACGTCCAAACTTACAATATGGAAAAGGAAACTTCCTTTCTTTTGGTGGGAGGCTTATCCTTATGAATTCAATACTATCTGCTATGTCAGCATACTTTCTCTCGGTTCTTCACCTCTTGGCTAGAGTAGAGATTGAGATTGACCATTTTAGGTGTAGATTTCTTTGGTGCTCATCTAATCATTCTAGTAAAGGATATCATTTAGTTAATTAACAGAAAATCTGTCGCTTTAAAAAACAAGGAGAGTGGGATATTATCAATATTAGAAATTTTAACACTACACTTAAATGTAAACTTTTATGACGACTTCTTGTGGGAAATTCCAAGCTCAAATGAACTAAGTTAATGAAATCACGTTACTGCTCTCTTAACAATACTGATGCATTGTTGAATGTATACTCCTATGGTTCACTATTATGGGTGGATGTGACACCTAGGTCTGATTATCTGTTTTTAATTGTAAACCATGTAATTAATTGTAATATTGTATAAATGGTTTATTAATGGATAATCTGTTATTTCTTGTGATTGTGAGGGTTTGGTTGGTTTACTGTGCACCTGTTTGTGTTGTGGGACCAATGTGGGGTCCGATTTGAGGATACACAGTCGTCTCGGTTTACGTGTCCGTCTTTTTCCTTTTCTTTCCTTCCTCTTTTTCTCTCTCTCTCACAAATTTTTATCTTCTTTGTCTCCTTTCTTCTTCTTCTCTCCAACCCGTGCCACCACATAGTGAACTTGTGCCTTCCCGTCCCCTCCGACATGAGGGTGATGGGATTGGTGGCCGACGCGACATGGGAGGAGGAGGAGATAAAGAGGGAGGAGGAAATGGAAGGGAGAAAGGCAAGAGAGAGATGGAGAGAATGGGCGGTGCACAAGCTAGAGGAGGATAGTTTCATCTACGAGGATTGTCGATGGAAAAAGCTCCGCCGGGGTGCTGGGGAGGTAGCCAGAGTGCCACCTAAGGTACGCGACTCCTTTTCCTTTCTCGTTTTACATTCTTTAGCTTAATGTGTTAAATGCATGAAAAATGAGGAAAATGCATATAAAATCATAGAAAAATAATGGCTAGGATGAGAATGTGATGAATAGCATGAATATATAGAGATCATGCGATTAGGACGAATTTATATGGATTTATACGAATTTTTGGCTAGTAGGCTATAGTGATTTGGAATGAGTTCCATATCTTTATGATTTTCGTATGGATAGCATGATAAATGAAATGATGAATGGTTTGAGGGGCTTTGAAGTAGACTCAAGGGTCTACACTCTATGTTTTATTCATGTTTTATGATATATGTTTATTGGGTCCACCAGAGGTCCCACTTTTGACGAACGTTTGGGTCGTAAACAGGAGAAATGTACAGGGCATGGGGAATTCGACATGCTCGTTTTTAGCTAAAATTGAAATACCGATTTTCTATCAGTTTTCAACCAAGCCCCTGACTTCGATAGACCGAGAACACTCGGTTGACCGAAACAAAGGGTTTCGGTACATTCAAAAGAATTCGGTATACCGAACCAGAGATTTTCGGTATACCGAACTTGATTTCGGTCTGTTGATTTTATCCCCTGGCCCATATGAATAAATGAGTATGGAAAATGAAAATAAATGATTTTAAAGGGATAATGAGTATGTGTAAATGGTGTTTTCCCCATGTAAATGTCATGGAGGAATATGGAATCTAAATAAGTGAATTTGAAAATGGTTTTGGATTTAGAGTCCTAAAAATGAATAAAAGTGATTAAATATGTGGTTTAGTGTGGTTTTTGGGCATGAGACTCAATTTATGATTTTAAATACATGGTTTTGGAATGATTTAGAGTTGGGATCCCAATAGAGGGTCATGTGTTGCACGGAAAAGATTCATGCAACAAAAGGATAAGATGAAAATGATTTTGAAAGGAAAACCTAAAAGTTTTGAAAATGAAATAATAATAATGTGTTGTGAAATCACAGGAATTGGTGTCGACAATATAGTAGAAAAATGATACTTCAAGAAACCAATTGTCAGACACGACTGTGGTTGTCAAAGTTGGACCACGAGAGGTTGGTGTCTGTAAATTGATACGACTGTGGTCACTGAGCTTAAGACGGTGTAGGTTGAGCCTGGTATATGAACCAGGTGTTCGGATCACCGATGGGACGTCAGAAAAAGACATATCCCTGTGTATATGAAAAGAAATCGAGACCAGTTGGCCGGGACGGTGTCCTCCCGTATGGGGAACTTCACCGCGGTAGTGCAGGATAGTAAGGAAACTGCTGTCCTCACTTACTACTTGTGTGCCTAGTTACCCCTAATAAAAGTAACATCAATAAGAAAAGTAAAAATTAATGAAAAAAGTGTGTGACTTGTGAAAATGAAAAGATGAGGTTTGACTAGGAATGGACTTGTGTTTAGTCCTAAAATCCTAGAAATAAATGAGAATTGTGTTTTAACCAATTACCAGCCAATGTTTGTGGTTTTGGATTTGAGCCCTGTGAGGCATTATGCTTTAGGCTGAACCTGGTTGAGAATATAGTTTTCTCAAGATATGAGAATGGTTTTAAAAATGTATAAAAGAAAAGGAATATGAATTTTGGAAAAGAGTGTGGTTTTGGAAATGGATTTCCAAATGTTTTAAAAGAAAAGAGAATGTGAACTTTTGAAAAGAGTATGGTTTTGAAAATGGATTCCCAAGTGATTTTTAAAGGAAAAGGAAATGATATTTTAAAAATAGATTTTTAAAAAAAAACCATGTTTTGTAAATTAAAAGCTGTGTTTTTAGTAAGTTTTGTCGAGTTTTGTTGTGTATGTGTTTAGGACGCGTACTGGGTGACTTAGATGTCACTCACACGTGCTTTGTTTGGTTTTCATGTGCAGGTTGGAGTGTAGCCTAGTTCCAGTGCCTAAGTAGGAACTACTAGCCGCACATTATTTCCTAGAGGTGAGCCTTAGTTACAGTTATTTAATTATTGTTGTAATTAGTGTAATTTACTTATGATACTATAACTTAGGTAACGTGTAACGCCCCGATCCCAGGCACGCTACCATAACACAGTATCAAACAAAATTACACTAATTACATAAACATCAAATAACTGTAACTAAGGCTCACCTTCAGGATCACAATGTACGGCTAAAAGTTCCAACTCCTGCACTGGAACTCGGCTGCACGCGGTCTGCACCTGAAAACCAAAAAGCACTCGTGAGTGACATCTAAGTCACCCAGTACGCGCCTCAAAACATACAAACCACAAAACCTCGGCAAAACCATAAATCTCATTTTTTTTTCCGAGCTTGGTTTTCTCTTTTTGAAAAATCATCCTTTCTTTTATTAAACAATCACTTGGGAATTCAATCCCAATCCATGCTTTTTCAAAAGTCATATTTCCTTTTCTTTTCTCAAAACATTTGGAAATTCATTCCAAAACCACTTTTTCTTACAAAACATTCCTTTACATTTCTTTCAAAAACCTTTTGAAATTCATTTTTCCAAAACATTTCCATTTCCAATATTTGGGATTTCTTCCCAAAACACACTTCCAAATTCACATTTCTGAGTAGATCCAGCCTAAAACACAATGCCCTATTGGACTCAAAACTAAATCATAGACACTGGCTGGCAACTAGTTAAAACATCATCATTTCTTTTCAGGATTTTAGGACCATTTCATCAGTCCTATTCTGACTAAATCACATTTCACTTTCTTTATTCATTTCCACTTCTCTTTACTGTTGTTACCTTGATCAGGGGTAACCAGACACACAAGTAGTAGGCGAGGACATCCTTCCCCTACCTTCCTGCACTGCCGCGATGAAATTCCCCGTGACGGATGTCATCGTCCCGGCCAACCTGCCTCAATTGCATTTTCATAATTGCACGGGGATACGTCTCTGTCTGACGCCCTAGTCGGTGACCCGAACAACTAGGTCCAATGACCCAGGCTCAGCCTACATCGTCGGTGACCCGAACAACTAGGCTCAAAGCCTAGGCTCAGCCTACACCGCTACGAGCTCGATGACCCGAACAACTAAGTACAACGACCTAGGCTCAGCCTACACCATTGGTGACCTAAACAACTAGGTATGAAAACCCAGGCTCAGCCTACACCGCTATGAGCTCGGCAACCACATTATTAGTGTTCCATTTCAAAACCATTTTTCATTTCATTCCATTCTTCTCGTTGCAAGACTCTATTTCCTTGCAACACTTGACCCTCCACTGGGGTCCCAACT
>JAMKQA010031832.1:0-23291 GCA_024699735.1 Posidonia australis
TCTCTTAACCCTAAAGTGGACGGCCATGGGTATTTATATCCTTGGCCCAAATTCCACCTTTGCCCTTGAGTACATTAAGTTACAAATATATGTAGCAAAACAAATACAAATATGATGGAAGACACATTCATTACACCAGGCCTAGCCAACACCGTCACAAAGTGGGGTAACTCGTCTCTTTCAACCACCTCAAACCTCGCAACCACATCTTGGACTAACAACTGCACTCATCAAGGTCTCACGTCCCTACCAGTTGCTGTCCTAACACTATGTGGATCCAAAACAACTATTGGAAATCTCTTTTCAAAACATGTGAGTTTTCTTCAAAAATCATTTTCAAAAACACTTCCATTATAGGAAACACATTCCATAAAACCTCATTCCATTCACATGGATTTCCATCAAAATACAACATGTCAAATTATCACGTAAAACCATTCACATTTAACCATAACGAGCACTTTACTCATATGGTTCATGGGCTTGATTCGATATGGTATGCCAAAATGTCCCAAATTCTGAAAGTGGCTCAGGCCTTGGTTTAGTAGACTAAATTCTAATGAACTATTGAAATCCCCTAACCCAGCATACCGAACCATTTCAATAAGTCCATCCAGGCAATTTTTGAAAAACGGCCTCTACCCTATGGTAGTCGTTCGTCAAAATTGGGACGTTGGGCGAATCAATTTCTAGTAAGCCATAAATCCTACAAAAACACACAAAACTAGCATGCGAAGTCTACTTCCATGTGGCATAGACTTCATTAAAAAACAATAAGCATAGCTCTCGAAATGGAATCACAAAGACATGGAGTCCATTAATCTATACAGTAACCATGCCGACGGAACCACTCAACTCCTTGTGCGTGGAAACACATGAAAAGTCCTGATAAGGACACGACGAGATGGTGAATCCGTGAAAGCACACATCAACTCGAAAACACCATGGAAAAGAAAACAAGGATAAGGAAAAGGAGTCGCCACCTAGTTTTTTAATAGAAAGACGAGAAAAACCACAAAATGCGTAAGAATGCAGAAGAATGATGCAAATGAATGCACATAAATGAATGTGTGTGTGCTCCGTACCTAATTGATGTAACACTTAGCTACTGTGGTCTAGAGAAAGGGTAAGGATTTCTGTTACACATAAGGAAGGCGTTAGGTACCCCATGCATCCGAAAATCGATCTTTCTAGGCTAATCACTTGCTTGTGTCGAAATGTAGATGTATGCTTGTCTAATCCTAAAATGTATGCTCGAAATCATACAAATGCGAATGCGAGAATCAGGCAAAAAGGCTCCAAGTAAAATTACACAAAATGGGAGAAATAATAAGGAAAATAATTCTAGGGACCATGTAGGCATTTACATGTCAATTAATGTACGCCCTCGGGTGATTGGAAGTCAAGTAAAAATCAGGAATACTTAGAGAGGAAACCGGTGCAAAACAACAGAAAACTTCAAATGCTCGTGAAGTCAAAAGAGAAAAATAGTCCGCATTTGGGTTAATGTTGGCATTTTCACGCCTGTTAATGTACGTCCTTGAGACGAGATGTAAAACTAATACAGAACGAAATCAAAATGAAACCACCAAATACTATATGATATGCATGAGAATATACATGAAATATATGCTCGGTATGCATGAAAATGCATGAGAAATACGCATGAAGACAATATGCATGAGAAGTATGTATGGTATGCATGAACTATATGCACGAGTATACATAAAAATAATGCGCAAGAATAAATGCATGAATAATGTGTATATGTACTGATGGTGAAAGTAAAGTAAAATGAGAACAGAGATGAGGTCCCTGTCAATGCTTGTTCTGACCCAGGTGAACCATGCCAGCTATCCTTGTCGATCTTTTCCATCACCCAAAGTCACCATTGAGCCTCGCTTCGATGATTCGCCTCCAGTGTCTGTTAATAGGATTTGCCTTCCCGATTTTCCATCGGGACCTGCTTGATCATTAACAGAATAAACCTGTAAACTTCTCTCCATCCTAGTGCAAGACTACCAATGTTGATTCTAAGGGCTCACATGGAGGCTGAGTAGAGGCACTGGAGATGAGGTGAAAAGAGAGAGATGGACTGGTTGTTCTCTCTTCCTCTTATATGCTTCTCCTCTCTCCCTCTCTTTGTTGCATGGGCTGCATGGTTTTGGAGATCTATTAATGGAGGAAGACAGAGAAGGTAGAGGACGTGGGAGTGTTTGGTACTCTACTGGTTATCCTCCTATCTCACCTCGAGCTGCATGGATTCGAGGAAGGAGGAGGGGGAAGTGCTGTCTAGTGGAGGATAACCCGATGCATGCATGCATGGAAGGTGAGAAAGCTTAGTTGTAGCGTGCGTCTTCTCCGACGACAGCGTCTCCTTCGACTTGAGGCTCAACGACGCTAGAGGTTGGAGCTTGCTGCGGCTGGTGGAGGTCACAGGGAGTGAGGAAGATGAGATGTGGGGGCTACTGTGGATGTGAGAGGGAGGTGGTGGAGAGGCTGTAGGCTATTGTTGGGTTATGGCTAAAAGGAGGAGAATGACTGGCTGTGTTTTTATGGAAGAGAAGAAGGCGACAAAGGCCATCAAAATCAAAAACCAAGAGAGAGAGAGAGAGAGAGAGGATATGTTTTTCCACATGAAAGAAGAGAGCCCCCCCATGCGCACGTAGAAAGACCTATTTATAGAGACGGATTAAGGTTGTCGGAGGTTGTTAAAGGTTGTCTTGAAGTTGTTAGAGGTTGTTTTGGAATTGTTTCTCTCCTCTCTTCTCTCTCTACGTGAAGATGGCAGGCTTTTTAAAGTTTGAGTGAGGATTATTGGGTGGGATTTGGTTTGCTTGGGCTTGTATACGTGGGCTTGCATTAGCTTGAAAAGGTTTGCATGGGCTAGAGCCTAAGGTATTAAAGTTGGGTTAAGGTGTTTGGTTGGCTTTGATGAGAGTGATAGGGTGTCCAGCAACCAAAACTCCTGTGACCATGCCCAGCCTGGGGATCTAACATGGGGTCGCACCAGAGGGAGGAGGCCACAGTCATGCCAGGATGGCGAAGGTGTAAGATGGGATAAGACGAAAAAGAAAAGGAGTCGCCACCTAATCTTTTAAAGGAAAGATGAGGAAAACTACAAACAAACCACAAAAAGTGAATGCATGAGATGCGAACATGGAAGACCAGATGTCCACAAACCAGGGGATGGGTAAGGATTCCTATTACGCATGGAGAAGGTGTTAGGCACCCCTGTACGCCCGAGAAAATCGATCTTTCTAGTATAATTCGCTTGCTAGAGTCTAAATGAATGTTTGCTATGCCTAGAATGTGCTCTAATCATGCCAATATAAATGCCAAGACAAGACTAGATGAACGTGTGAGATGGTACATGAAAACTGCGAAGAAATCCACATGAAATGACGAAATCACAAAGTATGACACAACAAAGAAAATCACATAAAATGACGAGGTTTATGGTGAGAAATGCTCGAAAAATTATACAGACGTCAAGAAAATAAAAAATACAACAAACTCAAATCGTCAGAATCACAAAAAACATCATAGAAATTAAGACAGAAAAACTACAAAAAAATCCACGCAAAATAGGTAAACTGACATGTAAAGAGATTCACACATAAAATGACGCCGGTGTTTTTGGAAAGAATGTTCTGGAAAACCACACCAACATCAAGAACATCAAAAATGCGATAGACACAAATCATTAGAATCATGGCAAACATCAAAGAAATCAAGATGGAAAAATTGCGAAGAGGTCCACGTAAAACAGGCAAACTTTGACATGCGAAGAAATTCACATATAATGATGGTGTTTTTGGACAAAATGTTCGAGAAAACCATACTGACATCAAAAAGATCAATAGTGGGACTAACCCAAGTCATCAGAATCATAAAAAAAGGTCTTGAAAATCAAAAAGGGAAAATAATGCATGATGGGGCCAATGTGGGCCTTTCGGTCTGTTAATGTACGCCCTCGAGCGATGAAATCCAAATCAAATTGGAAAAATCCGAAAACATGGAATAAAGGTAGTCAAATCAAATATCCAACGAAGGAATCAAAAGACAGGTAGGAGGAAAATACATGGAAAAACACATGAGGTGCAGACTTATTCAAAAAAGATGGACCGATGTGTAAATGCAACAAAAACTATGTAGAATGCCTGAAACTGTACCTAAATGGGTAAAAGATACTACATAATGCTTAAACAGAAATTATGCATGTCTTAGTGCAATAACTGACATGCATGTACTTGAATTGATGACATAGAGGTAATTTGGTCATTTCAGCGGTTAGGTGTGATAAATACATGCATGAGGATGATGCATGGTCTAAGATATGCCAAAATGTGTGCAAAATGTCAGGAAAAAGAAAAGATGCAAAGGAAAAGGTCTTAGAAATAATAAAACAATATAACACAATAAGGGACAAGTATAAGGGTCAAAACGTAAAATTCACAGTGAATGGTGAAAACCTGGATCAAAATACATTCAGAGACTTCTATCTTAGTGTACGGATGATGGATCAAAGGAAAATGTGGCACTAAGATATGTGAGAATGGCACCTAGATAATTCCTGAAAACTCAAGATCTAATGTGTAAAATTCACAGAAAGGGGAAGACCATGGTTAAAATGTGCTCAAAAAGTCCTATCTTAGTGCAAAGATGTAGGATTTAAAGAAAATGTGCCTCTGTGGTATGACATGTGTGAAAATTACATTTTTGGTAATTTCTTGAAAATTCAAGGTCTACTATGCAAAATTCATACATTAAAGTGCAAATCTGACTAAAATGTGAAATCAGAAGTTCATTTATATTGCAAACATGGTTTTTTTGATGAAAACTCTATTCAGGTGATGATTTACAAGCACATGTGATTAATAACTGTGAAACATACCAAAATGTGATTTAAAATACAATTAAAACTATGATTATTGATTTAAGGAAAGATTTAAGGGCCTGGATATAAGTGTTTCTGTCCAGAAAACATTATAGATTGAGTTTAGAGGCTGACTTGGAAATTTTCAAAACCAAAATGTGTAAAAATCAAGTTTTTTACATGATCAGTGTAATTATAGATGACTTTAAGGTTATGAATGCAAATTGTACAAAGAAAATTCTTTTCAAAGAACTCTAGGGGCAAAATGCAAAATTCCAGGACTTAAATGTAAAAGAAACATGACTTCAGGGACTTAAGTGTGATAAAACATGCATGAATCGAACTGAAAATGGGATCAAAAATTAAATAGGATAAAATGTGCAATATTTACAATGCAATTTTTAAAAATGGAGAATACAAGGGTCAAAAAATAAATTCCTAGGACTCAATTGCAAAGAAAACATGAATGCAAGGGTCAAAATGTGAAGAAATGAATATTGATGAACGGATAATGAGAAAAATAAAACATGTAAGGGATCATATGCAATTTTTACAGAAATAACAAAAACTTAAAGCTTATTAAAACTACAATGGTTTAAACATAAAAAAATGACCAAATAATAATAAAATAAGGACCTAAGTGCAAATTACCAAAAACCTGAGGACCTGGACTTAAACTATTCCCTTCAAAGTTCGTCGGCGCTCCAACCTCCGACGAGGGCTCCAGCGAATCACTAGCGGCAGCGTGGCGGCGAAGGGACTCTGGCAATGGTCGGGGAAGTTGGAGGGAGACACGACAAGTCTTCCTGAGGTGTCGGGTGAGTCTGGCAGGGCCTAGGGTGCTCTCCCTGTCTCAAGCACCGGTGAAGAGTCCTGTCGGCGTCGGCGAAGACAACGGCCTCGACGAGACATCTTCCTGCCAGCACAACAGAACACAACAACTAACAATTCAAGTGCACGACTTTCTATGGTGCAGTCCTAGGGAGCCACTAGACCGGACATCACCAAGCTGGTGTGCTAGGTGTAACCTTAGCTCTGATACCACTCTGTAACGCTCCGAACCCGGGCATGCTACCTAAACCATAGTATCACAAGCAAAATTACATTAATTACAGTAAAATTAAATAACTGCAACTAAGGCTCACCTCTAGGACACAATGTGCGACTAAAAGCTCTGACTCCGGCACCGGAACTCAACTGCACCTGAAAATCAAACAAGCACACGTGAGTGACATCTAAGTCACCCAGTACGTGCCCCAAATACACAAAACCACAGAAATCTCTATAAAATTGATAAAACTCAACTTTTTAATTTTTTTTTCAAAGTCAAATTTTCTTTTAAAAGGATCCAATTTTCCTCTTTGAAACCTCATTCACTTTTGTTCGGTTTGAAATCACTTGGGATCTTGAGCCGAAGTCCAAACTCTTTTCAAAACCTATCTTTCTTTTTCAAAATATTTGGAAATTCATTCCAAACACATTCTTTTTCAGAAACTCACATTTTGCATTTCTTTTAAAACATTTGGAAATCATTTTCCAAAACATGTCGTTTTCAGTACTTGGGATTTCTTCCCAAAATCGAAATCACTTTCAAAATTCATATTTCTGACCAAATCCAGCCTAAAACACAATGCCTCGCAGGGCTCAAAAACAAATCATAAATACTGGCTGGTAACTGGTTAAAACATCATCGTTATTTCTTTCCAGGATTTTAGGACCATTGATGAGTCCAATCCTGGTCAAGATACATTTCTTTTCATTTTACATTTTCACTTTTCTTTACTGATGTTACCTTGATCAGGGGTAACCAAGCACACAAGCAGTTGGCGAGGACATCATTTCCCCTACCTCCCTGCATTGCCGCTGTGAAATTCCCCTTGAGGGATGCTACCACCTCGGCAAACCGGCCTCAATTTCCTTTTTCATATATATGCACGGGGATACGAATTTGTCTGACGCCCCATCGGTGACCCGAACAACGAGGTACAACTTCCCAGGATCAGCCTACACCGTTGGTGACCCGAACAACTAGGTTCAATAACCTAGGCTCAGCCTACACCGTCACGAGCTCGTGACCCGAACAACTAGGTAGAACGACCCAGGCTGAGCCTACACGGTCTCAAGCTTGGTAACCATAGTCGTGTCTGGCAACTGGTTTCATTAGAGCCTCATACTCCAACCACGTTGTCGACACCAACCCCCGTGGTTCCTTAACACATTATTAGTGTTTCATTATCAAAACTCTTTAAGCTTTTCTTTTCAAAATCATTGTCCATTTCCATTCTTTTCGTTACAGGACTCTGTCTCCATGCAACACTTGACCCTCCACTGGGGTCTCAACTCAAATCATGAAAACCATGCTTTAAACTCACAATTGGGTCTCATGCCCAAAACCACACAAAATAAACCCTTTTATTCATTTATAGGATCACAACCCAAAACCATGCCCAAATCCACTTATTTGGGTTTCACATTCCCCCATGTCATTTACATGGGGAAAATATCACTAACACATGCTTTACGTACTCTTAAAACCATTTATTTCCATCTCATTGTCACATTCACATAACTCAGGGTCAGGGCAAAATCGGTAGACCAAATTTTAGGTTCGGTATACCGAAATCTCCTGATTCGGTATACCGAACTTCTTTGGTATATCGAAATCCCCTGTTTCGGTCGACTGAGAGATTTCGGTCTACCGAAACCAGTGATCCTGGCTCAATCTGTCAGGATTTCGGCATACCGAATGAGTTCGGCATACCGAATTCCTCGCAGACAGGGCACACCCCTATTTCGGTCGATGAAAATCGTCCGAAGTGGGAGCCTCAATCAAATCCCCCAAACACACATCACAATTTCCCAATAAGTCATGGAGTGTAGACCCTTGAGTCTACTTCAAAACCCCCCAAACCATTCCTCAATCCATTAGCTATGTGATTCATACGAAAATCACAAAGGAAAGGAACTCAAGAACGGCTACTGTAGCCCTCAACCCAAAAATTTGCATATTCCTACAAATTTCAGTCCTAACCGCATGATATCTATGTTTTCATGCATTTTCACTCATTCTCATCAATTTCCTTATTTTTCTAAGATTTCCATGCATTTTATCAATATTTCCAAGGAAGTAAGAAACAAAAGGAGGGAGGAATCGCGTACCTCTCCAGCGGCCCACGCAAATCCAGCGAGTTCAACGCACCCCGGTGTCGTCTCAACGAACCTCCGGTGGAAACACCCACACGTTGACCCTCCTCCTCCCAACTCGCATGCCCCTTTCTCTCTCTCCTCCTCCTCCTTTCCTTTCTCGCCACTCTCCTCCTATGTCCACTCCTACCTCCCTCTCTTTATCTCTGCCTTCTCCTGCATGGCGCTGACCATCCATCCCGTCGGAGGAGACGAGGAGGCACGGGCCTCCGTCGCTGGTGGCACGGGTGTGGAAGAAAAGGAAGAAGAAGATGGGGAAGGGGTGGAAGGGTATGGCTCGTGAGAGAGAGAGGAAAAGGAAGGAGAAAAAGAAGGAAAGAAAAGGAAGAAAAGACGGGTACGCAAACGAGGCGACTGTGCATCCTCAAACCAGACTCTACATTAGTCCCAAATCACAAGCAGGTGCACAGAAAGCCAACCACAAGCTCACACATCCAAGAAACAACAGATCATCTATTAATAAACCATTTATACAATATTGTAATTAATTACATGGTTTACAAGTAAAAATGGATAATCAGACCCAGATGTCACATTGGCAGTTGTTAAGTTTTGATTGTTCCAAAAATGGATCATCTATTAATAAATCATCTATTATTTATTTGATTGTTCCAAACTTGTTTTCTTACAACAAATATGTATTTTTCATTTGTGGTAGCTCTAATGAATCTGTTTTCATATGGGATGTTGTTAAGTTTTGTATATCCTATTCCATGTTTGTTTAATGAGTGTCTTTGACTTGATAGGATTTTATCTAAGTTCTCTTTTCCTTTTGTAAATTTTGTTACTGTATTGAGTAGGTCATTATTGTTGATTTTTAAGGTGGTAAAATCCTTTTCTAGGTTCTTCATGTTATACTTCATATGCTTGACTTCTTGTTTAAGTTCAATATTTTTCTAATTTAATTCATCATTTTCATCAAGTAGGATTTTTCCTTCACTAATTAATTTTTCATTTTTGGAAGTAAGATTTTCTATGTTTTGGTTTTGGTTTTTGTGTATGGTTTTTAGGTTCCTATCTTTTTCATACAATTCATTAAATGCTTCTAAAAGTTCTTCCATATTAATGTTTTCCAAGTCAACTGAAGAGCAGGCCTGTGCCATGAAGCACATATTGGCTTTCTCATTTTCAGAGGCGGAGTCCTCATCTGAAGATGAGTCACTCTCATCCCAAGTGGCTTGGAGGGCTTTCTTCTTGAAGAGTTTTTCATTTCTTCTGTTAATTTTCATTTTTAGAAGTGGACAGTCTCGTTTGATATGTCCCGGTTTATTGCATTTAAAGCATAGTGGAGGATCATCTTTACTTTTATTTTGGTATTTATTTAGTTTCTTCTGAAATTTTCCTCTCTTTATGAATTTCTTGAATTTTCTAGTTAAGAAGGCTATTTCATCATCATCCCCTTCGGTTTTTTCTTTTTAGAGTTTTCAATTTGTAGTTTGTCTTTTTCTTTTTCTTTTAACTGGACTTCATAAGAAGTTAGGTTGCCTATTAGATTTTCTAAGGAATAGGTAGATAGATCCTTGGCTTCTTCTATAGTTGTGGTCTTCATTTCCCATTCGGGAGTTAGAGACCGAAGAATTTTTCTTACTAATTCACTTTGAGGATAATTTTTACCAAGGGATTGAAGGTTATTTGTAATTTCATTAAATCATGTAAACATCTCATTTATGGGTTCATTATCTTTCATTTTAAATAGTTCAAATTTGTGAACTAGCATATTTAATTTCGTTTCCTTGACTTGGTTGGTTCCTTCATGACTAACTTCTAAGATATGCCAAGCTTCATGTGAATTTTTACAATTTGAAATCCTATTAAATTGTTCCTTACTAACAACACAAAATAAGATATTCAGTCCTTTAGCATCAAGTTGTGCAAGGTGTTTTTCTTCACTACTCCATTCCTTAAAAGATGTGGAACTCAAATTAAAACCAATTATTACAACATCCCATAATTCGAAGTTTATGGATTTTAAATAAATAATCATTCTACATTTCCAATAACTATAATTTATTTTATCAAAGAATGGTAGTCTATTAATGCTTTGTCCCTCCTACAAACACCATAGAGAAGGTTTGCTTGTTCCTAGTATGGGCCACTCAGCGCCTCAAGCACTACATGATGGCATATCCAGTCCTACTATTATGACGCCACAATCCTATCAAGTACCTATTCCAAAAGCCAACCTTAGTAGGCAGATGTGTCTGTAGGATCGAGTGGCTTCTCTAGAGGGGGGGTGAATAGAGAATTTTAATTTGTTAAGATAAAATTATCCAATTTTATATGAATTATTGAGAAAATGAAATATGTAGCAATAAGTTATATCAAAATTATACAAGTTTGATAGTTATACTACACAAGCACATGAAGAAGATGAGAGACAATGAAAATACAAGTTATTTATAGTGGTTCAGCCAAACCCCTGCCTAGTCCACTCCTCGAGACCCTCTTGAGATTTTTCCTTTATATAGACAAATGCAACACTTACTTGTGTTCGCAATCCCACCAGGATAATCCAAGCTCTTCCCACTTCTTTATCCCCAAGAAGTTAGAGCCTCCCTTGTAGCTTTACAATCGAAACACTTCCCACTCACAGAGCTCTTTTACACTTGAAGTACACTCTTGCTTGTGAGGTGAATAATAACACAATTTGAGCAGGGAATATAAAAGAGTACAAGTATCTCAATGAATTGTATCTAAACCAGACGCATTGATGCCCTATTTATAGCCAAAGAATCGTCGAGAGCATGTGTCTAACGACTAGAAAACGGGCAAAAAATGACTATCTGATCGGTATACCGTTTGGATTATCGGTATGCCAAACCAGTCTTTAATCTGCAATTCACGGGCAAATCGGTATGTCGAAATCTCCTGGAACGGTATACCGTTCCTTCCCGGTATGCCGTTTTTCTTCAAATTTGCAATCACTGTATATTTCGGAACTCCATTGTATATGCCGTTTATTCCTGCTTCGGTATGCCGTTTTTGGTTTCTTCATCTTCATCATCGGAGTGCCGTTTTATATTCCAATTTTTACTGAATCGGTATACCGTTTTTCCTTCGGTATGCCGATTTTGATACTTTCTTAAATTTACAACATGATCTAAGTGTTTACAAAAATTCATATACATTTCCAATATAATTCACATACATTTCCAATATATCATGACCTTCAACTTTTGACTAAATATGTCATTTGTAAAGCGATTTCTTCTTTCATGAAAATATATAAAATATACATTATTCCAGATATAATCATCAAAACACAATATATTTCTAACAGTGTCAAGTGGCAGGTTATGTTGTCGCAATATAACATTACCTTTGTGACACAAAAGTTAATGAAAGGACAGGCGATGGTGGATCATTTGGCTGACTTGCCTCTGCCAAAATATCAACCACTGCAAACACAATTCCCAGATGAAGACATTCTATTTGCAATGGGTGATGCAGAGTCAGAAAGCCCCAAGGATGAACATCAGTGGTGTCTATACTTTGATGGTGCCATCAATAAAAGGGGAAGAGGCATTGGTGTAGTTTTAGCAACAACACAAGGACAATTAATTCCTTTTGCAAGGAAATTGACATTCGAATGCACCAACAATGAAGCTGAATACCAGGCATGCATCCTGGGATTACAGGTTGCACTAGAACAAGGAGTCTGAGAGCTACGAGTATATAGGGATGCAATGTTGGTCATTTTACAAATCAATGGTGGTTGGAGAACTAAAGACCAGAAACTTGTGTTATATCATGAGCATTTGCTAAAGCTAATTGATGAGTTCAAAGACGTCAAATTCTCTTTCATGAAGCGGGCCAAGAATGTGTATACAGATGCATTAGCAACCCTAGTGTCATGGCTATCGCTACTAGAGGCCCATGCGGCAGATATTTCAGTAACTTGCGTAGAGCGGCCTGCACATTGTATACACATCCAAGAAGCAGAATCAGAAGTAGAATTACCTTGGTATCATGATATCAAAGTTTTCCTGGAATCCGGTGAATTCCCATCTAGCATCTCCACAACGGATAAGAAGACCTTGATACAATTGGCGTCTAAATTTGTGCTTGGAGTAGGGCACCTATACAGAAGATCGTACAACTAAATGCTCCTTAGATGTGTGGATAAGAAGGAGGCAGACATATTGATGATAAAGGTTCATGCAGGAACATGTGGTCCACACATTTGGGGTGCTCTTGGCCAAGAAAATCATGTTGTAGGGTTATTTGTGGTCCACTATGGAAACGGACTGTTGCCAATTTGTGCGGAAATGCCACAATTGCCAGGTACACGGTAACTTCATACAAGCTCCCCCTCAACAACTGTATAGCATGTCATCACCTTGGCCTTTCTCTATCTAGGGAATTGATGTTGTAAGGGCAATACAGCCAGTTGCATCCAACGGACATCGGTACATTCTCGTGGCCATCGATTATTTCACAAAGTGGGTCGAGGCAGCATCGTACAAAATAGTCACAGCGGCAACTATAGAAAAATTCATCAAGAATAATATCATTGCCAGATATCGAGTTCCACATGCAATCATATCAAATAATGAAACAAACTTCATAGCAAAAAGAGTCGAAGACTATCTTCAAACTTACAAAATCAAGCACCATAGATCCTCTCCTTATCGGTCGCAAATGAACGATGCAGTCGAATCAGCTAATAAGAATCTGATCAAGATTTTGAAAAAGATGGCTAAGACTCACAAGAACTGGCATGAAAAGCTCCCTTACGCACTATGGGCTTACAAGACATTAGTCCGAACATCAATAGGAGCAACACCATATTCACTCGTCTATGGCATGGAAGCAGTCCTTCCTTTCGAAGTGGAAATTTCATCACTCAGAATTCTGAAAGAAGCTGAGCTTGATGAAGCAAAATGGGTCCAAGACCGTTGGGTTCAGCTAGACTTGATTGACGAGCACATATTACAAGCCATGCACTATGCTAAGTGTTACCAGAAGCGAATGGCCCAAGCATATCAAAAGAAAGTTTGACCTAGAAATTTTGTGCCAGGTGATTTGGTTTTGTGCGCCATTCACCTGCCTGATGCTTGAGGGAAGTTCAAGCCCAATTGGCGTGAACCGTTTGTTGTGAAAGAAGCCTTATCCAGAGGCGCAGTCATTCTTGAGAATACGGATCATGTGGAGCTGTAACACCTGTAAAATTCATTTTGTAATTATTTACATTTTAATGAATTTATTCCTAGACAGGTGTTACTGTTCCAAGGCCCGTTGTGTGGATTTGTGCCTTTGGGCTTGGGACTCGTGAGCCAGATTCTATTTACGTGTCCCTATACATCGTTGGCACTGTGCATTGTGGCACTATGCTTGTATGGGCCTGGGTGTGGGGCCCGCGTTGTGGGCCTGTTGGTGGAAGAGTTCAGTGCGGTTGTTAACTCGTGCGGGAAGCTGGTGGTTGCACTGTACATGCATGCATGCAACAACCACCTTGGGGTGCATATTTATATGTGCGGCCAACAACTCTTCCTCCGCACTTCCTCCTCTTCTTCTCCGTGCATTTTCCTCTCCGTCCCGAGCACAACTTCCTTCATTTCCTCCCCCTCCACTCATCCTCTCCCTCCACTCATCCTCTCACTCCACCTCCTTCCCGTCTCTCCCTCTCTCCCTCCCATGTTTCTCTCCTCCCTACGTTCCCCCTCCTCTGTTTGGTGTGCTCGTGGGTCAACAAAGGCATGTGGTGGCTTGTGGTAGTGTGTGGAGCTCAGGTGATGTGCCCCTGTGGTTGTGTGAGCTCCGGCGAGGGTCGTGATCGTCGGAATTGACCGAAGGATCGCCGGAACGTGTATTACAGGTACGTATCTCCAATCCATGTAATAGAGAGCATGAAAATAATAGAAATTGATAGGGTTGCATGAAATCTAGGTAAATTTACATTCCTAGAATTTATTACAATTTTATGAGAATTTATGGTGGATTTATGGGCATTTATGTCAATGGTTGAGTTTTGGGTCGTTTTGACGCTTATGTCCCTTGTGATTTTATATCTTGATGCATGGTAAATGGATTTTGGTTTTATTTGTGTGGATTTGGAGTAGACTCGAGGGTCTACATCTTATGTTTTATGCAACATTTTTGGTGGTTGTTTGGAGGGTCCGATCGAAGTTCCCACTTTGGGCGATTTTGAAATGTAGGGTTTGGGCCGTTTTCTGGAATCGCAGAATTCAGCATACCGAAGTGGAAACGACATAGCGAAACAATGAATTTGGGTATACCGAATCTGTTCGGCATGCCGATCCTTTTATCAATTTTGGTCTCCAATCGATTCGGCCTATTGAATCCTCCTGGTCGACTGATCTAGTGAATTTCGGTACACCGGAGACAGAACGGCATACCGAACCTATTTTTCGACATGCCAAACCAGGGCCCAAATATGTTTATAAAACCTATTTTCCAGGGGTTTTTCGGATTGGTTTGTTTTGTCCTTTTAAAGTAGGATTGTGGGCCGTCAGTGGTGATCCCTCGGAACGCCTGATGCACTGTTTTGCCGAGGTTTTGGAAGAGTGTTCAAAGATATGAAAATGATTTCAAAAGATGAGTTGGCAGATTTGGAAAATGATTTTCCTAATTTTCTGTGTGTGGACCGAGATAGTGTGGGACCATGTCGTTAGGACCAGGGAATGTGACGACATTCTCAGGTGGTCGAGCGTGACTCCCTGGTTGAGGTCGAGGGCCGACATACCTGAGGCTGAGGGGCATCGAGTCTTGGAGATATGAGACTCCTTGACTATCGTATCAAGGCTAGGGTTGTGGTCTAGGGGTTGAGGTGTTTTGTGGCATGACTAGGAGGTATGATACTCCTGTTGTCGCTGTGAACATTGAGGCTCGGGTGTTGTCGGGTGTGGAGGTATGACACTCCTTCCTGAGTACCATGTGTGGAGGACACCGTGAGGAGGTGTACCCTGTGGTGGCCAGTGCGGGTGGGACACGTGCCCTGTAGCTAGTAGCATCCTAAGAGACAGGACAGCCTTCCCAAGGAGGGGTTGGCTTTGTGAGGGTTATCCAGGTGGGAGAATCACAAGATGACGCAGCTCCTACACAGAGTGGCACATCGTAGTAGTGCAGACGTCATCGGTTGCTCTTCGGTGGACTGCTTGTGGCCAGAGTTTGGTTGCCTAGCGTCAGACTTCCCGACTCATTGTGTGTGGTTTTGGCCATTGAGAGCTTTTGCTTGTTGTTTTGGGCTAGTAGGGCCCCCGGTTGTGGTTTTGGCTGGTGTGGGTCTGGTTTGTGAGGTTTTTAGAAAATAATTTGCGAAATGAATTTAAAAGAAAAAAATAATTATAATTTCATTTTTCCTGTCGTTTTTCTTGGAGTGCGTACTAGGTGACTTCTGTCGCTCATGCATTTCCCTTTTGTTTTTTTGGGTTTATAGGTGCAGGCATGCAGAGGTTTAGCATTAAGCATATAGATCGGAGTCTCCTAGCCGCACACATAGGTTCCTAGTAGTTAGATATTTTCCGTTTGGCTTTAATTTTCTCGTAATTTAATTCGTTTTAAATTATTGTGGAAAATGTGGGGCGTTACAAGAGCAGTCAGAACCTGTCAATGCATCCTACCTAAAAAAATACTACCAATGATTTTCAGCCACCCTCGGGCCTTGCAAAGTATTCCATTATAGACCATGCATCTCTATGTTTCTTGCTTTAGCATTCTAGTGTTTTAAGTTACTACATCCACACATCACATAAGTTGCATCATACGCATTGTATTTTCTTTTCTTTCGCATTGTAATCGTAATATGAAACATTGGCATAATCATTGCCTGATGAGGAAAATTAGAAGGCCAGCCTACTTAGGAAGAGTTTTGATCCTTCTCATGTGTTACTACCTATGTGACCTAGAAGGTGAGGGAGCCACTATTCGCAAGGAATTGGACGATATGTACAAATACCCAAGGGACATATACTTCAAGAGGGAGATAAAATGTTAGGATGAGAGTGAGAGTGTGAGCAAAGGAAAAATAAACATAGATATCAGAGCACAAAAAAAATGAGAAGATAGAAGATGAAGACAAAAGTTAGCTCCAATGAGAGAAGCATGCGGAACAACTCTATCCCTATAACTCATCTTGGAGAGGAGTTAAAGCATATACCTACCAAGCCCATACTTCCAAAGGGACTAGCCACCCCTTAAGTTGAAATTGAAAAAGAGCAACCACCCCCCGACCTAGGTGTTTATTACCTCCAAGTAGGGATAGTGTGAGTCAGCATGCCTTTGAGGGAGTAAAAGAAAAATGAATTATTGAAAAAGTAGGTATAGGGCCCTAGGAGTTTGGCATAGAGTCCATTTCCTCCCAAAAGTCCATTGATTAAGTGAGAGCTGCCAATAAACCTAGGGATCTAGGTAGTGTCATGTGAGTTGAGGACATTCTAGTTCCTTATAGCAGGCCATAAAGGCTTCCTTGGTGCTGAGGTCACCAATATCTTGTATACACCATGCATAAATCTTGCCTCAATATTACATAAATCATTTAGATCTTTTTTGCATTTTGTATCATTTTGCAAGGCATTTGCTTCTGTTTTAACCAGAGGCATGTCAACTGCCTTATAAACGAAGTGCCACCAGGAGGAATTTCATTCATAGGCTATGTTTCTTGAATTTCCGCCTCGTATTCTGCTGTGCAACCAAAACCTTCAGTTATGGCAAGATCAAAAGATCGAATACCACAACGCATCAAGCGAGCTAACTCGGAGGTTGTCACAGTGGAACTAAGTGAATACCCTTCGAAGCAATCAGGCATAGGGCTTTGCTCAATTGAATTTTGGCAGAAGCCAAATTAGCGCAGAACACGGACAGGATGGTATTCCACACCGCCTGTGAGTCCCGAGAGGATAACTAGTCGCATATTGTTGTCATTGAAGAAGATAGTGAAGGGCTTTGCAGCTGTGAAAAGAATGCACCAGACTACAGTATCCTTAGTAAGATTCCGCAATCTCTCGCATATTTCATGGACGCCAGGAAGGGTGCACGAATGGTTGGTGCGACTATAAGAGTCAAAGACAGAATGTTGGGAGCGCAGGACTTCCACCCCCATATGAGCAGCAAGCCAAGTCTGTCAGAAAAGAAGCAAAGTACAGTTAGATTAGCACAGTTAATAACTTGAATAGCAATATTAACTTACTTGCACAAAGGCACCACAACCATGAAAATGCCGAGAACGCTTCAATGCTCGATCCAAGCCAAGGTATGTTTCTGCCAGAAGAATGGGGCCGAGGTCAATTTGATGAGTGATCAAGGCTAGTGCTACTTTTGCAACCTCAATGGCGACTGTCATCCGACTGTGACTGATGATGAGTTCCCCAAGGAACTGCACTACAAAGTTGTGAAGCCATAAGCTGCCCGCTAACGCACGGTTATTTGCAATCTTGTCAAAATAATCCAGGGTTGCATTGGAGTTGATCCGTCTATGCAGATGAAGCTTTTCTTGCAAGCACTACGGGATAAGCCCGTCAGTTGGGTCAGAACAGAAGAGTAACTATCACGACACATGAAGACGAGTGGTGACATGTATGGTGATAGGCCGTAGATCCATCGGACTTCCTCCAGGGTAAGAGTTAGTTCCGTTTGTCCAAAGCGAAATACATGGAAGGTGGGTTTCCAAAATCTAGCAGCAGTGCATAGTAAATGCCAGTTCACCTCCACCTTGACAATGTTCAACAATGAAAAGGATATACCCCAAACCCGCAGTTGCTCACGATCCTCAGCAGTTAGTGCACTAATCCATGTTTGTAAAGCATCAGAACAGTGTTTAGGTGTCACCATGGTTGGATATCCCTACATGGAAAATATGAAAATATATCTTGGAAAGACAAAGTGAAATGTATCACGGAAATAATGTCACAATCTTCAAAAAAGTTCACAAAATGGGGTAATTTGCAAAAACCCCCCTAACACCGTAAATTTTACAAAATAGCCCTCAAATGGTGCGAGAAGTCACATTTGAGCAGAAATTTGCAAATACTCAGTAGAGTTCAAGCCTCATAGGATAGCAGCAGTACAACTATCAGGAATTTATCATGTCAGGATGATTTACAGTAAAGACCCTTAATTTTGGAAAATTGCAAATAGATCCTGACCTTTTGCAAAACTTACAAACAGTGCTAGATGAGATTGAAGCCTCAGCGAAGTTCTTACAGAGAATGTTTCGCACACATTTTAGCTAGAATACGGGTTTTAGTGCAATAGAGCGAGCAGCAAGCATAATTACCTTTTTGCCCTACAAAGATGCAAACCGGAGTCTATTCCCGCAATCAGATTGCAACATGCAATTGTTCCTTGCTTTTGTAGCAAATCTCCTTCCTAGGGGACAATCCAGGGATTATCGCTTTTCTTTTTCTGGTTTCTCATTCCAGGCGGATGAGATCCTACAGTCCTTTCCTTCTCTTGAATTTTCACGAGCACGAAATCCTTGTGATTGACTTTGGTCGAGCAGTCAAAGTCGACCTTTGACCAGGCGGTCATGGTCCTCCCCTTCTCCCAGGATTTTCGTGGACGAGAAATCTTTGTGCTTGACGTTGGCCGAGTGATCAAAGTCGACCTTTGACTAGGAGATCAAGGTCCTCTCCTTTTCCCTGATTTTTGTGGACACGAAATCCTTGTGTTTGTCTTTAGTCGAGCGGTCAAGGTCCTATCCTCTTCTTGGATTTTTGCAAGCACAAAATCCTTTTACATGTGTCTTTGGCTGGGGGGTCAAAGTCGACCTTTGAGTGGATGGTCAAGGTCCTTTTCTTTTCCTGGATTTTCGTGAACGCGAAATCCATGTGATTGACTTTGGCCGGGCGATCAAAGTCAACCTTTGACCGGACAATCAAGGTCCTTTTCACTTCCTGTATTTTCATTAATGCGAAATCCTTTTGCGTGTGACTTTGGTCAGGCGATCAAAGTTGACTTTTGATCGGACGGTCGAGGTCCTATCCTCTTCTTGGATTTTCACGAACGCGAAATCCTTTTGCATGTGTCTTTGGCTGGGTGGTCAAAATCGACCTTTGACCGGGCGCAAAATTCTTTTGCTTAACAATGGTCGAGCTGTCAAAGTCGACCTTTGACTGGGCGGTCGAGGTCCTTTCCTTTTCCTGGATTTTTGCGAACGCGAAATCCATGACCTGGCGGTCAAAGTGAACCTTTGACTGGGCGGTCGAAGTCATATCTTTTTCCTAGATCTTCAAGGGCGCGAAATCATTTTACTTGACTTTGGCCAAGCGGTCGAAGTCGACCATTGACCAGGTGGCCAAGGTCCTTTCCCTTTTGTATTTTTTGTGGGTGCGAAATCCTCTACGCAACTTCATACCGTACGAACAAAGTCATTTGCCCTCCTCTTGTGTTTCGTAGGTGCGAAACCCTTTGCTCACCCTATGTTCGTGCAAACAGGGCCTCTTGTTTCTTGTCTAACAAATCATATATTTGTCATGCCCCTTTCCTTTGGGTTGGTAACCTCAACTGCTCGGTTGACAATCGTCAAATTGTCTAGTGTCTGGGTCAACAAGACTTTGCTGACTTGTCATGTCCCATCTCTCTGGGTTGATAACCCTAATAATCCGGTCGATAAGTTCGACAATTTATCATGCCCTTTCCATTGGTGCCTCTATACATAGGTTTCCTTTGGTTCTTGTCACATCACTTCAGCATTAGCATCGGCATTGTATCTACTTTTAACATATATTCTTGTGTGCAACATTAGTATCAGCATTGCATTTACATTCAGCTTCAGCTCTCACATTAACATTTTAGCTTATCATTGCATTGGCATTGTATTAATTTTTAGCATTTGGGCTTAGTATTCACATGCATGTTAGTGGTACTTTTGCATTTGCATTATTGCATTCGGCAACAAGCCATGACTTTCGGTGCATCCACCGGATAAGTGACCTAATACCTATAGCAAACATCATCTTCCCACAGCCTTGAAAAAGGGGGTGTCTTGTCAACCTTGAGCATCGATCTCGACCTCGCTCAAGGAGGGGCATCTATAGACACCTCGATTTTGAGACGGCTCATTGGTGGATCCAGTGGCAATGAATTCAAAACTCACTTTCCAAAAACCAAGAATCTCCCAAGTGCATCAAACCAACTTAGAGCCATAGGCTAGAATCTAAGTGTAAATCCTACATCCTATTAACCCAGCACAAACTCTTGCACATTAGGCTAGCATATCGATTTAGCACATTTAGCCAGCATACCTGAATAACACACCTTTCCAGCACATTTAGATAGCACACCAGTCTAGCACATCTGATTGGAGCACCAAACTGTCACACCTAGCTGGCGCACCTAACTGGCACACCACATTGATTTCCAGGTCGCTGGCTATTCATTTACCTAACGAAGCTCCGACCATTATACCAATAGAGTGCTATTACTCTCCACTATAATCAGTATGAGGGTGATTCATTTTGTCTTAGGTGGAGTCCCATTGTTTTCCAATGCATTAGAACTTCCAAAACTCCCAAGATCATTCACTATATAATGCCTTGGGTAGCCATTGGTGTGGGGGGTTGGAAAAAGAGAGAGAAGAAGAGCCCTTGCACCTTAGCATACAAGCATCCACGACCTAGCCTCTGCCTATAGTCAAAATTCCTACCTTTAAGCAAGAAATCACCCATTTGGCATAGGAAAAACCCATTCACTCATATCCTCCACAAAGCCTCTCATCTTGCATCACTTGGAGGCAACTTGGGAGGAAGGAGACCTCTTTTTTTCAGCCACTACAGTCCATCTCAAGCCACTTGTGCAGAAGAACAAGAGTATAGCAATTAGGTAAGCATCAAATCCTTTCCATGTAGCTAGGCTATGTTCATGAGGTATGGGTTTCATTCCATGGATATGGGCTCTTTTGGGGAAATTCTTCATGATCGATTATATGCTGAGTTTTGTGTTTGCTAGACCACGTTTTTAGGGCATGGTACTCTCTTGGAATATGTTTTTATATAGCGATGCCTATCATGCTTTATTCCTATCTCTATCTTGATGAATCATATTCTTGGTGAGATGTATGCTTGCTTTTTGTCCCCTATTTTAGTGGATCTCTTGGATGGCCATTTTGTTTGGTGGGTTTCATTAGACTTTCATTGGTGTTGTGATAATGCAAGAGGACTGATTTGATGGGTTCATGATCCCTTTGCATGCCTTTACTATATATAGTTTTCCCTCTCATCCATTTTTCCTTTGCATGTTTTAGTTTCGGTTTTGTGCGTTAGCTATTGCTCTGTGATTTGTATTGAGATAGGAGTGTGTGGTCTGTGTGAGGCTTCTTGCCCTTGAGCACAAGATCCATTCATGATTTCATGGATTATCACCCATTCCTATATAGCTTCATGGAAGAGGGGTGAATTCATGTGTGTTTAGGGTTTTGTCATCTAGGATGAGTTTTCAGTTAGTCTTTACCATATCTACTTGATTTCATATTAGCATGGCACATCAGTCAGTTTGCTGTCTATTCTGTAGTTTCTGGTTCTCACCTAAAGGGCGCACAGAACTAGCACATATCCGTGGCACACTAAACTGGAGCACCAGACAGGCACACCTACCTATTTCAATGCGCAAACAGTAGCATTTGGCAAATTATTTTGCATGATTCTCGATTTGTTTCGACTTTGGTTTTTTTTTGTGTGTTTTCCTAGATATAGCAGGATCATACCTACATGATTTCACACTCATACATGCATGATAGCATAGGTTTTGCATGTAGCAAAGCAAGGACGTTAGCCACTCGGTATTAGTGGATCCATGGCCATGTCATTGTAATATCTTTGCACCAATGCTTGATCCCCAACTCAAGTAGCATAACAGAGCAATAGGACACACCCTACAGTCCCTCTACCCATATTTAGCATAAGGCACAACATGCACATAGCATAGCATTGCATATCGCCCTTGGGTGCACAAAAAAAGGCTGCAAAGCCAACATAGCCAAATAAGTGAGCGAAAAGCCATGAAATACCGATTTGTCGGGCACACAGGGGTGCCTAATACCTTCTCCATGCGTAACAGGGATCCTTACCCAACTTTTTGGTTCGTAATGTCCTTTTCCATTGGCACAAATCATGCACATTTGCTCGTTGTTTTAAAACGATTTCCCTTATCTCCCGTTTTTTAAGTAGATTAGGTGGCGACTCCTGCATTTCATTGTTTTTATCGCTTTTTACCGTGACCTTTCTAGCCCTCACGCATTTCACCTTTTGCATCGCCCACAAGACTATCACCGGCATGGTTACATTATTTATTATATATATTGAGGACAATGCATGATTTAGGTGTGAGGGGAGTCTCCTCTGTGTCTCTTTCATTTTCTATATTTGGAGTCCTCTCTGTGTCTTTTCATTCTCATATTTCAAAAAAAAATCACAAAAATCCAAAAAGATATTTTTTAGGCTAATTCATTTTATTTTTCATTCAATACAATTAAAAAAATAAAAAAATTAGAAACTATCCACATTGGTCTAATCAATTAGGAGTGAATTAGTAACCTTGGATTTAAAGTTCAAAGGTAAGGCTAAGTAATTAGGCATCTTATGATTCAAAGAGTAAAGACAAAATCTAAAAAATAATATTATCTAAAATATTTATAACTTATATATACCTTATACTGCACTGTCACTCTAGTCCTTGGCTATGGAAAATAAAGGAAAACCTGAACCACCTTAACAATTTAAAAACAAAAATAGGAAAATAAAAAGAATTAAATCTAAAAAATCATCAAGTAACTAGATATCGTGCCTCGGTAAGCATTGATATTGTATCATCTGTGTCTGGGTTTTTCCCATTTAATATAAACCATGGATTTCTTGTAATTATTTTGTGTATGGTCTATTAATGATAAATCCAGTTTGTGTTTGTTGGCTGTGGTCTCCCTCTGTGTTTTGTGCCTTGGTTTCTCCCCTATGGTGTGTTTTCTGTAGCCAGTGGGTCGATTCTGCTTTGGGACCCGTGTTTGTGGTGGACCCACTTGGGCTTGGGCTTTGACTCGGTCAAGAGCCAGCGGTGCTGTGTCGTGCTATTACCCATCTTCTCCACGCCCGTGACTGACCTCCGAATCTCGTGAACCTAGCGGGGGAGGGCTGCTCGTTCCGTCCCCTCCGTTCAGAGCTACGTTTAGTTGGTGGACATCGGCGGGATTCCGGGATGGCAGGCGTTGGAGGTGTTAAGAGGAAGTGTGCGGCATTGGGGGGGGGGGGGGGGGGGAGAA
>JAMKQA010031833.1:0-21302 GCA_024699735.1 Posidonia australis
AGCATCCAAACCCTCCCCCACAGATGAACCTCACATGAAACCCTAGATATGGAGAGAAGAGGGAGGAGTTCTCTCTACACAATTGGAGACAAAATAGGACTACATAATGACCAAAGAGGTTACATAATCTGTGCCTTAGCCTTCTTAAATAGTATGGCACCTAAATGGTCTAATGACCAAACTAACCCTGAAACAAAGACATAATTCAAGACATATTTACAACATGTATAAATAAACATAAGAATTTAGTTAGAGATAATATAAGATATGAGTGTATATTATTAAAGTAAGTTTAATTATAGCCATGCTTACTTACAAGTACATCCTTTGCACTCAGGGTTGACCAAACCTACTCCAATCCACTAGTATGGGATGCAGTCCATCACTCAGCCACTGTAGGTTCTCTACAAAGTTTAGTGGTTTGTAACAATTGAAACATACGTTATTAATTTAGAAGACATTCAAGATAAATTATATATTTTTTAAAAATCTCTCAAAAACTACTCCAAGATTACAAACTACACCAGACTAGTTTCTGTTAGTAGGGAACTTGCAACATTGATTATAATCACAAACTACACTAGACTAGTTTAAAAGAAAGAGATGACCATGCAATCAATCATCTTAAGCCATGAATTCTATGAATCTGTCAATGAAAAAGAAAGTTCAAAACTTCACAATCGGGATAGGAAACAAGAAACAATGAAAGAATGAAACAAATACAAAAGTAAAAAATTTTGTACACTACTTGAAATGAACCACGACATTCTAATTGCCACCATGAAATGCCTACACTAGGAAGGAATTTATCAGAATTGGGTGAAGACTTAAACTGTTCAGAATAAATTGTCTAAAGTTTTTTATCTTTTATTATCTTAGACACATCATACATGACAATTAATTTCTGAGAGATGAATCTTACATAGTGTTGCTTACTAGCAGGATAATTTTGTAACTCTGTCTATCTTTTCAATTTAGGCTGAAAATTTTTGTCGAGAATTCAATAGCACCCACACATTTTCAACCCCCACTCATTTTGAAGAACAAACAATAACACCAATAATTGTCATATTGGCTGTCGTCAAACTATAAAAGTCGAAATGTTTTCAACTTTGTAGTTGATATTTCCTTAAGGAAGTGCCTTTGTGCCTTAGGGTCAGAAGGAAACCCCCACTCATTTTGAAGAACAAACAATAGAACAATTTATGTTCTTGCAGTCAAGTCTATAAAATTTGAAAATGCAAATAAACAAAGCAAATTAGAATCACAAAAGCTTAAAAATTTCATATATTGACAAGTTTTTATTTTTTTCCTGAGGTTTTCTTTTAATGTGTAGCCTATAGCAATCATATATTGTTGATCTCATATAGAAGTTGCATTCAATCAATGACAGTATTTGGTAGAGAAGAGTTTCATACTGAACCTTCCATTTCCATTTTCCTGATCTCTCATAGTGAAGGCATTTTTCTATAATGATGGTAAACACTTTGTGAGTGCAGTAACTAGTCAAGCACTGAAATTCCCTCAATTCCTTCACACTTTGAGGTGCAGGCCATTCAACAATAGGAATGATCTTGGGAGCATCCATAGATACTTTCCTAAGATATAATTTGTCCTAATTAATCAACTTGTGTAACCCCAAAATTTGCATTTAGTGAGCTTAGCATAAATTGATGCTTGATTAGGAGTGATAGAGTTGACTCAACATGCATGATATGGTTGTCGCAGCTTACAATATATATCAAAATATCATTAAGTAAAAGCTAAACTGAAAAAGAAGTCCAATTCAGCCCGAGAGAATAATATATGTTGTAAGCAAGTAGAAAATTGTAATCATAATAATTTCTTATCAAGTTTTTTTTTTCTGAAGAGAATCTCTTACCAGTAGCAGATCATCACTCTTAAATTGACAATAAAATCTACTGACAACAAATAAAGAAGTCCAATTCACTAGCATATCATCAAGCTGATACCAGTAGCAATTGAAATATAAAAAAGGTTTCTAAAGTAAATTAATATAAAAATATCCGTACCGATTCAACTCGAAGATCATTGTGGCTTCTTGATCTAATCATAGAGTGAATTTCTTACTTTCCATGGTTTAACTTCTCAGTCGTGGATCTTTTTTGGAACTCTGCATCTGTGAAAAAAGATCATAGAGTCCATTCCACCTAGTTTTAACATTAATCAATAATATATATGTTAATTCCTAATTACACAACAATAAATAGAAATTCAATTAAATGTAAACATTAATTACCTCTCTGGTGTACACCAATGCAAAGGAAATGCCTTGGCTACCTGATAATCATAATGAGGCTCAGAGCATTTTGCCAATGCATCTATTCATGTTCTATAATAGATATTGTTTATCGTTTTCTTAATTAATTTTGTAAAAGGCACACGATCATTGGTACATCTAGGTGAAATTGTAAACTTACTCTGTATAAATCCAATATCATTACTAATTTAATATAATAATTTTTTAATTAAAGATAAAGATTAAATTACTTATTACCAATAGCACATCAAACATTCTCTCCTTGTCATTGAAATGCAAATGTGACCACCGATACTTGATAGTTGAAGTATAAGTTCTAAAATTTTTTGTGATCTCTGACGATATCCTATTACTCTTCTTGAAATTACTATAAATAAATCAAGTTAAGTACAGACAAAAAATTATTCCATGTTCAATAATACCAAATTAAAAAAAAAAAAAGTTACCCATATGAGTCAAGCACCAAAAGTGATTATGGTCCATGAAAAACTTGAGCATAACGTCCTTGTTGTTCTTGTTATTCTTCAATAAAATTAAACATTTGTCAACAATTATATTTAATAATAAAGACTTAAAAACTATAATTTCATGGTATTATTTACCTACTGCAGCTGGAGGGAGAGATTCAGGCTGGACATGGCGTGTAGTACTACTCTATGAAGTAGTACTATGCTTAATCATAGGAGGAGAGGTGGGAGCCTCAATAGCAGTGGTCAGAGCTGGTGTCAGATACTATGAACTAATGAACTTAAGCAACTGAGCACTTGTATAAGCACTAGGATCGATCCCTCAACCCTCTGATGAACCACATTCACTAGATCCACTAGAGCGTCAATTGCTTCTACCAAATCCGACTTTCTAATATTGTAAACAATATATTAAAAATTTCATATAAGATTCATGTAATTTACTGGATAAACAATATACCAATACAAATATCATATCTGAATTTAAACAAATTACTTGATGGTACTTACAAGCACAAAAGCACCAACAATACTCAATAAGAAAGCCATGACGAACCTGAATTGAAACTAAGTTGTTAGTTTTCTATATCATCTTAATTTATTGATATATATCAAAATTCAAAAACAAAAATAAATTTAAATAATAGATCAGTGTTTCACTATCAATATATATCTATAGAATGCAAGTGCAAATGGAGTTTACAAGGCAAATTGAAGAAGATATGTACCATAATCACAATAAAATCTCCTTAGTCTTCGTCAGTATAGTCAATACTCTCTTCTTCTTCATTTTCTTCATCGTCTTCACCATCATCTTCTACAATGTTCTTTCTTCATCCTCAACTTGCCACAAACTGAATTTGGTGGTATTATAGAGACTTGATCTAGAGCATGGTCTACAACTATTGGTTGTGGAGGCTCGTAATTAGGTTGATACAAGTCTTCAAACTTGTTAGTCGTAGCATCACTGGCCATAGCAATGTAGGCACTGCGGATGTGGAAATGGAGGTGTTAATGAAGATTGTCGTCATGTCCACTCAATTTGACATCTTTTGTTCTTTGCTATGTTGGCTAACAAGACGCCTACGGGAGATGATGATAGATTGATGTGGGTTCTCAATTCATTGGGTCGCGGTAGGATTGTAGCACTCGTAAAATTCATTTTGTAATTATTTACATTTTATGATTTTATTCCTAGACGGGTGTTACTGTTCCGAGGCCTGTCGTGTGGTTTTGTGTTTTTGGGCTTGGGCCTTGTGGGTCGACTTCTATTCACGTGTCCCTGTGCATGGTTTGGCACTATGCATTGTGGCACTATGCATGTGGGGCCTGCATTTGTGGGCTATTGGTTGTGCCTGGTGGTTGGGCGGAGTGGTTGGTTGCTCGTGCGGTGTGTCGGTGGCTGAGATGTGCAAGTGAGCACGTTCCCAACTACTGCAGGCGTAGGCTTTATAAGCCGCACCGCACTTCTCCAGCGCTCATCGCCGTCTTCTCCTTTCTTCTTCATCCTTTCCCCACCTCCTCGGCGGCGCGTCTCTCCTCTTCCCCACCTTCTTTCCCTTTCCCCCACTCCTCCTTCTCCACCCCCATCTCCTTTTCCCTTTCTCCTTGAACCCGACTTCCTCTGTTTCCCCCTGCATCCTGCGTCTAGAGAGAGGAAGAGATTGAGGCAGCGAAGTGGAAGGCTCATGGGGGTGCGTGGAGCTTGGGTGGTGCATCCCTAAGGCTGTGGAGTGCTTCCAGGGCCGTGGTTGCGCCGGAGCTCGCTAGAGTCGGCCGAAGATCGCCGGAGCTCGTTTTGAGATTCGCATCTCCACCTCATGTAATAGAGAGCATGGAATTGGTAGAAAATGCGAGGATTGCATGGAATCGAGGTAAATTTACTTTCCTAGAATTTATTGTGATTTATTTTGTATTTATGGTGAATTTATTGGCATTTATGATGGTTGGTGCGTTTTGGGTCCTTCTGACCCTTCCGCCTTTGTGATTTTATATCTTGATGCATGGTGAATGGATTTTGGTTTTGTTTGTTGGGCTTTAGAGTAGACTCGAGGGTCTCCATCTCATGTTTTATGCAAGATTTTTGGTACTTGTTTGGGGGTTACAATCAGAGGTCCCAGTTGGGGCGATTCGGACGATAGGGTTTAGGCCATTTTCTGTTTTTCACAGAATTCGGCATACCGAACCATTTTGGTATGCGGTTTTTCTGTCTGTTTAGGTCCCTTGGTTGAGATTCAGTAGTCTGATTTTGAACGGTCACCCAAATCAGGATATTTGGTCAACCGAAGTAGTTTGGGTATACCAAATTTGACCTGAGTGTTGACCATTGACCCGATTCGGTTGATCGATTCAGATTGGTCTACCGAATCAAGCATTTTTGGCATACCGAACATGTTTTCGACATACCGATACTAAGCCCAAATGAGTTTATAAAATGTGTTTTCTGAGGGCTTTCTAGATTTTTGTGTTTTGTCCCTATGAGATGGGATTGTGGGCCGTCAGCGGTGGTTCCCAAGGATACCTGATGCATCGTTTTGTTGAGGTTTTGGAAAAATTTTCAAAGGATATGAAAATGGTTTGGAAAATGGATTTTAAGGAAATAGTTGGCCTGTTTTGGAAAATGTTTTCCTAGTTTTCTATGTGCGGGCCGAGACAGTGTGGGACCGTGTCTTCGGGACCAGGGAATGTGACGACATTCTCGGGTTGTTGGGTGTGACTCCTTGGTTGAGGTCGAGGGCTGAGATACCAGAAGCTGAGGGGCGTCGGGTCCTAAAGGTATGAGACTCCTTGACTGTCGTCTCAAGGCTAGGGTTGTGGTCCGTGGGTGGAGGTGTCTTATAGCAAACGGGGAGGTATGGTACTCCCGCTGTCGCTGTGAGCACTAAGGCTCGGGTGTCGTCGAGTGTGGAGGTATGTCACTCCCTTCTGAGCACCGTGTGTGGAGGACGTCGTGAGGAGGCGTACCCTGCGGTGGCCAATGCAGGTGGGACACATGCTCCATAGCTGGTAGCATCCTATGAGACAGGATAGCCTTCCCAAGGTGGGGTTGGCTTTGTGAGGGTTCTCCAGGTGGGAGAATCACAAGACGACGCGGCTCCTACACAGGGTGACACGTCGTGGCAGTGCAGACGCCATTGGTTGCTCTTCGACAGACTGCTTGTGGCCAGAGTTAGGTTGCCTGGCACTGGGCTTCCCGACTCACTGTATGTGGTTTTGGCCATTGAGGGCCTTTGCTTATGGCTTTGGGCTTGTAAAGCCCTGGTTTGTGGCTTTGGCTGGTATAGACCTGGTTTATGAGGTTTTGAAAATGGTTTGCGAAATGAATTTAAAAAGAAAATTGATTATAGTTTTGTTTTCCACGGTTTTTGTGGAGTGCATAATAGGTGACTTTGGTCACTCATGCGTTTTCCTTGTGGTTTTGGTTTGTAGGTGCAAACATGCAATCAGTTTAGCGTAGTGCATATAGATCGGAGTCTCTTAGCCGCACACACAGGTTCCTGTTAGTTTGGTATTTACTGTTTAACTTTAATTTTCCTGTAATTTAATTTGTTTAAATTATTGTGGAAAATGTGGGGCATGACAAGGATGCTACGCAATAGCCTCTTCATGTTATGTAGTCTTCCTTCCCTTCAAAATATACAACAGAAAACAAAATCTGAATTAGATCTAGGCGTAGTAAACAATATCAGAAAGATAACAAATAACATAAACAAGTGCAACTAATACTAACCAGGGGTTGTCCCCGTATGCATATGCCATGGGCCAATCTATGTCATGCAATGGATTTATGTTAAAAAAATGCAATAATTGAAAGAATACTCCCTTCACCCTCGTATACTATGGAGTGGATGGGGAAATGGAGGCACAGATGGAGCTTTAGAGGTGCACTTTGGCTTTAGATTGATAGAATCTCTGTTGACCTAGGTTCACACGGGATTTTGGTAGGGCTTCGCTTAGAGTTTTTTTTCTCTCTAGGAAACCACTCTCTCATTTCAGAAGGCCTCCTAGATCTCAAGGTCTAAGGGTCTATTTATAGGCACCAAGACGTCAGATCTCGTCAATGATGAGTGAAAATAAATATCTAGATATTAGATTTGAATTAAAATTTAAATTTCAAGTTAAAAACGAGATATTTATATTAGTTGCCTAATGCACCGATGATAGGCTCAAATATTCCATTTTCCTAGTGCAGAACAAAATATCTTTTACAGCCTAGTCACTGCTCCATGTGTTGTCGAGACACAAATATCTTTATTTTTAAAAATAAAATCCAAAATCAATTAATCTAATATCCAAGAACGACGTGCGACCTATTCTCCAAATTTAAAATTCATTTGTTATGAGAGCAAAATTCTAGAAAATATTTGATTTAAAATCAAGATTTTCATCCAAATTCAAAATCTAATAATCTAATTTAAAAATAATATCCTATATAATTATGGAAATTGTGTTAAAGATATCTTTGACACAGTCCACCCTCGTAACAAATAGGATTTTTAGAATTTTAGTACATGTTGAAATTACCTTTAAATTAAATATAGTTATAGTAGTTGAACAACAATAGCCAATATTATATTTACTTTTTAATCAAGATAAAATCACATAATATTAAACCGAATGTCATCTACTCTTCTAGAAATTTTCAGAATTATCCGACATTGATAAAGATTTATATGATATTCCATAAATATTTATGTAGAAAATCCTAGAAATTAGAATAGTCATGGAAAAAATCATGATAATATTTGTAAATATCCCATATATCATATTAAAGCCCGAGATGACAAATTATCTAGAGAGAAAATTCCAGGATGTCAGTCACCTCAAGATGTGGCTTTAGATTCTAGTCACCTGTATTGGTAGGAATAGGTTATGTTGCCTCCCACATTGGCGTCTAGACTCATCACCTGTCTCGAGGGCAATAGCCTGGTCTCGCATTTTACCCCCTCTTTTTTATGTTAAATCCACAGAGATTCCTTAAAGGTCCAGAAAATACTCAAAAATTGCATTAAATCATAAAGACATCTTCTTTAAGTTCAAAGTACTCAAATCTGCCACCAATTTGAGTAAGGTTAGAGTGTTAGCTCTACCACAGCTACCAACTCGCACCGAAAACATTCAAGGGACTCAAGCCAACCAGTAGCTCAAGCGTGTTAGCTCTGCCATAGCTAACAACCTTGAATCAAGTAAAATCAAGGATGTTTTTAAAGAAAATCTAGAAAATAAGTCAAAGATCCTTAGCCACGTGATCTAGAGTGCCTCAAAGGTTCCTATCCTAAATGGACTCTGGAAAATGCGAAAATGGGATATCTACAGATGTCCCTCCTTGGAGGTGATCTTGGAACAATATTGGCTCCAAGTTAAGAATGATATCCCCCATTGAGCATTTCCTAAAAAAGGGAGCTCACTGTCAAACAGTCTGCCACTATGGGACAAAAGAGAAAAAGGAGAGAAAAGGGGAATAGACTCAGCTTCGGGACATAATCACATAGCCGATTGGTTCAATTAAAATTGCCGTCATATTGAAGGCTCAAGCATAGAGGGGTCGAGCTGATTTCGGAGCTACGTATCACAGCCAGTGTCGAGACCATGTCAATCATGTAGAGATATCACTTCAACGGGGCAAAAACTAAGGAAGGTCATGGGGCATTACCCTAGCACTAACCAGGAGATGAAAAGGGATGATCGTGGGGAAATTACCCTAGCACCGATTGAAAGATAAAAAGCAATTTGTGGCTTCCTATTTGAGAGCTTACTCGGATTGAATTGTAAACTGGATAGGTTGGACTTGAATAAGCTTTGGGAGGATTACAATTCTAAGGGTTTCTAACTCTCTTGAAGAACAATACTCCATCTATGCTCCACTTTCAATGCATGATATCTAAATGCATAAATGCATGATTCAAGCAGACAAATGCAAATGCAAGGTCAACATACAATATGCAATGAAGTGTCCATATGGCAGGTTAGGTCCGCAGGGGTACAAGTGGTCCCAAGCCACACTGACATATGCAAAAATGCATGAATGTAATTTGTTATGGTCAAGTGTTTTCTATCCTCGAGTGTCACCAGTACTCTCAGGAAAGGACCATCGTCCCACAACTCAACTTGGCAGAAAAAGGAGTTTTATAAGTAAAGGACCAAGTGAGGGAGTGAACCCTTCCTTTGCCAAACTGGAGTTTGCTCTTAGTCATAGTAGTGTGTCTATGTACACGATTGGAACTTCCAATGGCAAGAGTCCACTCTTGGCATGGCTTCATGTTGTACCACAGTGGGACTTGATGTAGCCTCATAGTGGGTCGTGATGTACCAACACTTGGTGGAATCTTTACCTGCACACTTAATAGTCTATGTTTGTAATCATAGGGTGTACCTTTCCCTACCTTAGAAGGATTGGCTAAGTTGCCTAGGGAAGGTGCTGTAGTGCTACCCTTTACTCCCTTATTCTTGAAATTAGGTGGAGAGAATTAGTCTTGGCCTCAATTGGGAGATGGAAAATCGGAGCCCAGTGGACGTCGATTATGAGTCATCCGTAGATACTCTAAAGCTCATTGCAGGGCAATGTCTTTATGGTGAAAACGCACCCAAGCCATGAAGGCACGCTTGAGTAGGATGTTAACTCCAATTCTGGGTGAGTTGATTATTGCATCACCGGCCAGACCAACTCCAATTTCCTTACTAGGGTTTCAATTGTAGGTAAGGTAGATGGCACTATTTATTTTATTTTTAGCTTTTCTTGGTGTTCTTCTTTTTTTTTGAATTTTCTATTATTTTTTGGATTTTCTGTTTTTTCCCCCCTTTTTTGAATTTTCTATTTTTTAAAAATTTAGGGTTTTTTTTTGAATTTTCTAGTTTGTTTTTTTATTAATTGATTGATTGATGAGTATATGGTCACAGCCTTCCTCTCACGCATCTAGCATCACAGCCTTGTATTATCCAAGGTGAGAGAGTGGTCCCTTCTATCATGCCTTGACATTTTGAGGACTTGGGACTTTGCACTAGCCTTAGTCGATTATGACCTCCCTTATTTACTCAATCCTTGAGCTTCTAAGTTTTTCTAACCCATGCCTATAGGTGGAAGAGTTGAGGGAGACTCGAGGTTTAGCAGACTCTTGGTGTCAATTATAGCCTTAATACACTTGTAGCTTACCCTTGCCAGTGGTTGGCCTTAATGCACTTGTAGCTTACCCAAGGGTTTTTGGCTTTTCTTTTCTTTTGATTCTTTTCTTTTCTTTCTTTTCTTTTCCTTTTCTTTTGGGGTTCCCCTTTATTATTATTTTTCTGTAAGTGCTCATCCATCACTGCCTTCTTAGACTTTTGCTATGACAGCACACCTACTCGTCTATTTTCTCACCCTATTTTGAGTATCCGTCTATCACTGCCTTCTCCTAGTTATGCTATAACGACGTACCCGATTAGTTGTGCTCTTCCCTCTTTTAGGCACTTTTTTAAGTTGTTTTGCTCTTGTTTTGGTGCGCTCATCCATCACTACCTTCTCGAACTTATGCTAGGATGCCATGTACGCTGCATTGGGTGAGCGGCTATTATGATATGCCTAAGGTTCGAGCTCGCTTTACTCTTATCTTCCCGTGCGGTGTATGTGAGGATAGAACAAGGTTAAATTTAACCTAATTGCTTAGCTTCTTTTCTATGTAGGAGACAACTTTCTTCTTTAGCTAGTGTAGACAACCCAGTTTTGCAAGTCTACAGGCTGGAATTGTGGTAGCTGGGATTCTAATCACAAATGAACTCAAACCCAGGTTTAGTCCCAGAGACAAAGAACGCCAAACCCAACAGTAAATGGTCTGAGCCGTGATCCAGGCCATGCAGATGCACATCTCTAGTGCACCTATCCGGCGCACCAGACAGGCGCACTTCACTGGCGCACATATCTGGCGCACAAGACAGGCGCACATCTTAGGCACACCATGCAGCCGCACTAGACATATGCACCTCGCCGGTTCCCTCATCACAACCGTCGATCACTGTCGGTGCTAAGGCAGGCAACGGGGTGCACGAGAGACAACAAGGATGTTACAAGTGGTTAGTCTGTTAGGAGGCTTCTTAGTTTGTTACAGAGTTGGTTAGTTGTTAGGATTTTGTTGAGTTTGTTACAGGTTGTTACAACCGCCGGAGCTTCACCTATAAAAGAAGCAATAGAGGCAGAGGTTGAGGAGGTCTTTTCGCGAGAGAAAAACAAAGAATTCCAGAGCGAGGGAAAATTCCAGAAAGAGAGAGGGGCTCGTAGGGGTGAGAAGTGGAGAATTCTGGCCACTTCCGACGAGCTACGGAGGAGACGCACGTCGTTAGGCTAGGTATGCCCTCCTCCAACCTCATTTAGCTTCGAATTCAATTTCCTAGATCTTTCTTTGTCTTTCTGGATCGTTTCCAATCAAGCCAAAGCCCTCCTTTGGTCGGAATCACTCCTTGGACCTCGCCGTCGCCGTTTTCCGGCGATATAGGTGTAGGTGCTGGTCCAAGGCTTGTCCCTGGTCCTAGAACCCTAGGTCTACCTCTCCTAGCCCACCTCTTGATTTTCCGTCCCTTCAATTCCCATTTTGATCGCTACGGAGGTCTCCACCAAAGGATCATCGGAATTGCAACGTTCCGCCGTCGCCGGAGAAGATGATCGGAACCAGAACAAGAACGCACGCCTTTAGCCACTCTGCACTGCTCCGAGCCTCCAGAAAGCTTCCATGGCATGCCCCCAGTACTCCGGAGCATTCAGATCTACACCATGACCTCTGGAACACGCCCGCAACCTCGCTTTCCCGAGGAAAAGTCGACGACGGCAGGCGGAGCTCCCCTCCACGTCATCATCCACCATACTCACTTCTGGAAGAAGAAAAAGGCTCCTTTTGATACCCTGAAGCCTCCGTGACCTCCGGATCGCCACGTTGTAGCTCCAGCAGTCTCCCTTCTTCCCCGACGCCGTCGTCGGAGTGCCTCGACGGCGAGGTAGGTGGGAGGCCCACTCCCACCGTTGAACCTCGATCCAAGCCGTTGGATCATCTCCCCTCTTCTTCTTCTTGCATCCCATGGGGTCTGATCTCAGATCAGACCACAGAGAGCCTCTGATTGCCTCTCCGGTCGTCGTCAATGGCGAAGCTCCGTCGTCGATCGCCGCCGTTGTCATTTTCTTTTAAAAAATTTAAAAACATTTTTATTTTAATAAACTTTTGAAATTTCTGATCTATTACACTTAGGTCCTTTCCTTTATTGCAAATAGATCCTTTTCTTACATTTAGGTCCTGAATCATTTTTCATAAATTGTTTGAATAAAGTTTTAACTAAAAATATTGCATTTTAGCCCCCACACTTTACAGATTTCACACTGAATGCTTGTTTTCTAGAATGAATTCACTGTTTTGCCCCTGAAACTTTCATGGATCCATTTTCTTGCATATTTTACCCTGAATTTCCACTGAATTGCTTTGAATGCATGTTTTAGTGGCAGAATTGCATTTTAACCCCTAGGAAACATAAATTTGACCAGAAATACACATATTTGCACATGTGACCCCAGATTTCTTTATAATTGCATAGAATGTGTTTTCCTATTTATTTTTGATGATTTAGGCTTTAGAATGTCAGTTTTTATTCAGAATTATGGTTTTTTGCACAAAAGCCCCTGGAATTTTCATTATCACACTCATACATGCATTTTGCACATTTTGTTGCACTTTTTTTGTGCAATTTTTCTTGCCTTTTCTTCCTTACATTGCACACACATTTCTGACTCATTGCAAGCTTAGTTTTCTCGCCGTTTCGTGGATTCTTTTTTATTTTCATGTCATTTGACTTGATTTGGCTTTCCATCGCCCAAGAGCGTATAGTAAAAGGCTTATCAAAGCTGACATTGTCGTGGAATAAGGATTACTTTCCCCTTTTTGATTTTCTTGGATTTATCTCAATTTCTGCTGATACGCCAGATACCTTCCAAGAATCTCTTGATTTTCACGATTTTCGTCATCGCCAACGGGCGTACAGTAAAGCGACATTCTCAATGCCTACATTTGACCCTCGGATTAACGTTTTCCCTTTTATTCATTTCTTCTCTTCGATTTGACATGTATTTTAGTCATCTTTAGCATGAGCATTCAGAATAGGCAAGCACACACCCATTAGACCATTGGCAAGTAGGAAACGTAGAAAGACCGAGTTTCCCAGGCGTATGGGGGTGCCTAACCCCTTCCCCATGCGTAACCAGAATCCTTACCCTTTCTCTGGCCCGCATTCATTTATCCATTAGGCACGGAGCACACATGTTTTCTTCATCTTGTTTGCTTCTTGGTTTTCTTATGTGTTTGGTTTTTCTCGTCTTTCCATTAAAAAACTAGGTGGCGACTCCTTTCCTTATCCTTTCTTATCTTTCCTTGGTGTTTCCGAGTCTAGTCTTCTTCTCCGGATTCACCATCTTCGCCCTGACCATATCGGGTCTCCTTGAGTGCTTCCACGCACCTGGTAGGGGAGAGCCGTGCAGGGTTCCACTGACATGGTCACAGTTAGTATTAGGTCTTGAGTCCTTTCTAGGCTTCAGCATGTTGATTAAAGGTGTACTTCTAGAGTACATGTAACCTCCATGGATCTGAAGAAATCTTTAGGTCATCCAACCCGATTGGGTGGACCTTCCCTAGGTGTTAAAGTCACTACTTAGGAAAACTTTAGATAATATTTTGGTAAATTTGCCTAATGTTCTAAGCTGTTAGGCGTGACCCACACTCATCAATCATTATTTTTTTTTAAATGGCTATTTAATCTAGACTAGCATACAAAAATAACAAAGATGAATAGAGGAAATGACAAGAAAGGGAACTAATGTTTTATTTACATGTTTTTGAAAAGGAAATGACCTTGCCCCTAGTCAGGCTCGATTGAGTTTTGGATTGCCCTTCCTAGATGGAGGGCCTTACCTGTGGGGTGGCTCTAGTAGCCTGCCCCTGGCAATGAGGAATCAAATATTGTTGGTGCATCTTTGTGTTTTTCCTTCAGTTTGTGCCCGATCTTTGCCTTGTAAGGATCACAATTGGACACCTCTTGACTAGGTTCTTTTGACGTGCCCCTGGTGACTAAGTTTCATTGTGAAGGATCCTTTGGAGCTTGCCCACTGATGTGTCTCTGGATATCTTCTTGGCTTTGTATCCAATGATGCCCCTGGCGAGCCCACTTTCTTCAGTCAAATCTGGCGGCTTGGGTGGAGGACTGGCCCTGGCATGGTCGGCTTGAGGATGTTGTCTATGCTGGCAAAGAATGTTGATTGCAACTTCTAGATCGTACCAATCTCGGTCTCTGTACTCATCATACATGAGCTGCTCCACATATTTCCCCATCATGACTTGGAACATTTGAGAATCAAGTTGTGACCATGCCAATGGAACCCTACACAGCTCTCCTATGGTGTGTGGAAGCACACGAGGAGTCCCGATACGGTCACAGCGAAGAGGGTGAATCTAGAGATGAAGACTGGACTCGGAAACACTAAGGAAAGATAAGAAAGGATAAGGAAGGGAGTCGCCACCTAATCTTTTCATGGAAAGACGAGGAAACCAAACACAAAGGAAAAAATCCAAAAGAAACCAAGGCGAAGAAAACTTATGCATGCTCTGTGCCTAATGGATGTAGTACACAAATCAATGCGGGCTAGAGAAAGGTTAAGAATTCTTGTTACACATGGAGAAGGGGTTAAGCACCCCCATGCGCCCGAGGAACTCAGTCTTTTTAGGTTTCCTACTTGCCAATGGCCTATTGCATGTATGCTTGCCTATTCTGAATGCACATGCTAAAGATGACTAAAAAACTTGCCAAATCAAAGAAATGAAGAAGAGAAAAGAAAAAATGATAATCCGAGGGATAATGTAGGCATTGAAAATGCCACTTTACTGTATGCCCATGGGCGATGAGGAAAATCGTGAAAATCAAGAATACTCGGAAAGTGTCATGTAAAACAGCGGAAACTTAAGAAATCTGAGAAATTCAAAAGAGAGAAAATAATCCTCATTCGGGTCAATGTCGGCATTGTCATGCCTATTCATGTACGCCCTCGAGCGATGGAAAGCCAAATCAAATCAAAATCATAAAAGTCAGAAGAAATCCAAGAAATAATATGAAAATTGAGTTTGAAATATGTCAAAAAGGTGTGCATAATGCATGAAAGGAGACATGAGAAAATATGCATGAAAAATAGCAAACAAAATGTACAAAATGCATGTGTGAGTGAAAAATGTAAATTCCAGGGGCTTTTATGCAAAATTCACAAATTCTGAATAAAGGCTGAAATTCTGAGGCTAAATTAGCAAAAATACATAGAAAAATGCATTTTATGTAATTTTAAAGAAATTAGGGATCAAATGTGCAAAACTGTGCATTTTTGGTCAAATTCAAGATTCCTAGGGTTTAATGTGCAATTTTGCCAGTAAAACATATATTTAATGCAATTCTGAAGAAATTTAGGGTTAAAAGTGCAAGAAAAAGAGTTTATGTTTTAAACCAGGGAGTTTAGGGACCATTCTGTAATTTCTCCCATGAAAATGTGCATTCTGTATGAAATCAGTGAAATTCAGGGTTTAAAATGCAATTTTGAACTCATCTGAGTGAATATTTGAATATCCAGGGTTTAATTTGCAATTTAAACAGAGAAATATGCATTCAGAACTATTTCCACAAAGAAACTCAGGGATTTAAATGCAAAAGGCTGGACTTAAATGCATGAAAAGAAACTGAGAGGGTTTATGTCAAATTTTAAAGCATGGAAAACATTAACAAGTATATACAAGGGCACATTGCAATATTTCAGAACAAATACTATTAAAATGATTAAAAATCCTATGTAGGGGCCAGAATGTAAGAAAAAAGGACCTACTTGCAAGGAAAAAGATAGATCAGAAGTTTATTTTAAAAAGGAAAACTATTTTCTTATGTTTTTTATGAAAAAGAAGCGACGGTCGCTGGCGACGGAAATCCGTCATTGACGACCACCTAGGATGCCTTTCCGAGGCATCCCGATGCCTAATCTGGCATCAAGGCTCACCGAAAGCAAGAAGAAGAGAAGGAGAAGAGATCCATCGGCTCCGATCAAGCCTGAAACAGCCTGGTTCCTCCTCCCACCTAGCTCGTCGGCGCCGTGATTCCGACGTCGAGCTCGAAGAGGAGGAAGCTTCCGGAAGCGGTGGAGCAGCATCCCAATGATCTCGGAAGACCAATGGGATAGAGAGGGAGAGATCTGAGTGGCCAGAGGTCAGGAAAGATGAGTGAATGTCTTCCTCAACCTACCTCATCGTCGATCAGAGATTCTCTGATGAGGATGGGTTCAAAGGCCAAAAGGAGGCTTCAAAGAGGCGACCTATGATCTCCTGAAGATCAAGGGGAGGAAGGTGAAGGCACGCAAGCCAACAGAGACGAGTAGGGATGCGTGAAAGCCTCTCCGGATCCACCTCACTGCCGACTCTATCCTCTCTGGCATGCTCGACTGTGGGAGGAATCAGAGGCTTAAAGACGTCGAGTAATGCTTCGGGAGGCAAGGAAGTATGCTCGAGATGCCAAAGCAGGGAAGGGAGAGCTCAAGGATGAAGACTTACCTGTAATATGCTTTCCTCCTCGTCGTCGACGATCTTCCCCGATAGAGGACGCTCTAAGGTGTTGAAGACGACCAATGCAGAGCTGAGATGCTCGACAGGGATTCACAGATGATTTAGGACTTGGAGCAAGGCCACCGTTTGGCGGAGGACAACCTGGAACGGCCGCACAAGTCGATCGGAGTTGGCACGTTTGGTTCACTGGAGTAGGAGGAGATGACCGAAGTAGCCTGGTGAAGGGGCCGGAACTAGCTAGCGTGCACTGGAACGCTACCAAAGGAACATTGTGAGCTTCGAGATCTCTCTCCTCACCTCCCTCTCTTCCTCTCTTTCTCTCTCACTCTCCCCTCCTTCCGCTTTCTCGCTCTACTACTGTCCTTTTATAGGTGAAGCTCTGGCGTTGTAACAACCAGCAACAACCCATAACCAAGTCCAAACAGCTAACCAACTCCATAACAAACTAAAAACCTCCTAACAGACTAACCACCTGTAACAACCATGCTATCCCCCACGCACCCCCATTGCCTGCCCAAACACTAATAGTGATCGACAGTTGTGATGAGGCAACCGGCCAGGTGAGCCTATCTAGTGCGGTTGTATGGTGCGCTAGACAGGTGCGCCTGTATGGCTTTGGATCACAACTCAAATCATTGGTGGCTGTTGGACTGAGGAGTGGCTGTTGGGTTTGGCCTTCCTAGGCTTTGGTGAGCTTGCTTGGGCTTTGATGGGCCTTGGTGGGCTTACCTGCAATCCTGCAAAATTGGGGTGTCTACACTAGTCCTTCCTCACACCAAGGGTCGGGGTCATACCATTTGTTGGGAGGTTCTTTTCTATATAGCTCTGGTGAAGGTCTCCCTTCGCCTGGTTCTGGTGGGATAGGTTCACATTCTTCTCTAGAGTCTATCCAGTGGCCCACTTTGAGGATGATCACTTCCCCTTGATGTTTGAATTTGAGGAGTTGATGTATAGGGGATGCTACCAAACTGATCTTTGCTAGCCAGGATCTTCCTAAGATCAATGGTTTCAGCAAATCTTGTTTCATGACTATAACTATGGTGGTGATGGTGAGGGGTCCCATAGTAATATTTACCTGGATAGTGCCCATCGCCTATGTTTGACTTTGGTCATAGGCCACGCAAGTGAAGCTATGCCTGGGTATTCCAATCTCTTCAATGTTGAGGCGGTTCAACGTGGACAAGGAACAAATACTCTTGCTAGTGCTGGTATCAACAAATACTCCAGAAAGGGTATAGTCATTGATTTATATGAAGATGGTTAGCGGGAGCAAGCAATTTTCCAGTGTAGGCAGCTCAATTTTCTAGAAGACTATGTTCTTTTCTTTGAAATTTGCGACAGCCTTTCTTGCTAATTCAAATGGCTCTCCAACGTCATCTAGCTCATATGGTTTAGCGAAGGGGAGGAGGTAGAAGTGGTCATGATCATCGACTTCCTCCTTGTCTTGTTGGTTGTTCTCTACACTGTCGTCCTGGATGTTTTCGTCGAACTTCGTTTCTTGAGGAGGCATTGTTGCTACATCAGGACCCCTTTCTCTTTCAATTGGCTACTCAGATCCTGTCTCTGCTTGTACATGCTCGATGGCCACTGGCTTTGGGATTGTTGGCTCTTCTTCCTCAACTTTCATGTGGATAATTGAATTGTTGGGTAAGGGTTCTTGATGGATGTCGCATTGTTCCCCTTGGGATGGCCTTAGTCTCTCTTTGAGTTCTGTCCACATGATTTCCCCTTCATCATTCAGATTATGATTTTTTTCCTTGACTGTGAGGCACTCCTCTAGTGTATGCCCATTCTTCTGATGGTTTGGGTAGTACTTGGACAGGTCAGCACTAGGTACATCTAGGTAGGTGTTAGAGGCTATATGTCTCCACTCTCTATTAGTATTCTGTAGACATCAGAGAGTGGCTCTAGAAGTGGTGGGTAGTTTTTCCTTCTATGCTCGTGATGCCACGGTTGAAGGATGTTATTGTGGGACCTCTGCCTCTGTTGTTGCCCCTATTGGGCATACACTTGGTAGTTCGGAGGCTGTCGATATTGGTACCGAGGCTGTTACTACAACTGTGCCGGTCAAAACTGATGTTGCCCCTTGTTCAGCTGTCGATATGGTGTTAGCGACCTCTAGTGCTGGACCAACTGTCTTTCACATTGCATTGGCTGAACTAACCTCCCTCATGTTCTTGTTGAATTGCAACCTGGGTGGTGTTGTCTGTACTACCTTAGTGTGTGTAGCCCGAGGTTTTGTTCTTGCATCTTTCATCAGACTCCAAGAATGGTAGGTCCTTCTTGTTGCAAAGAACCCTCGTAGCTCTATCATATAACTGGGAATCCGTCTAGAAGTTGCCCAGTAGCAAGCCCGTTCTTAGTGCTCCAATGGTGTTTAGGGCTAAGATATCGACTGTTGGCCTTTTGGGATCTAGCATTCAGATCTGGCAGCCATATCTCTCTACTTGCTCGCAAAAGTTACGAAGTTCTCCATAGGTCTCAGTGAGGAGGTCTGTGATGATAGGCTTGTGCTGGATGCGGTGGACATACTACTGTAGGAACTTATCCAACACAGTCTTAAAGTCACTGAGGTCATAGGCGATGAGTGTGTTGAACTATCTTAGTGCTTCTCCCTTGAGGCTCTTGAAGAATAGGTATACAATCAACCAATAATCATGTTGATAGGGTAAGGCATCCATGCTAATATAGCTAAATGATTCCGTGGATCGCTTGTCCTATCGTACTTTGGCATTTTGGGTAGCTTGAATCCAAGCGACAGTATGAAGTGATGGGAATCTTGATGCATCAAAGCCGACCAATGTTCTTGATGTGACTCTTGCCTCTACCAGTGCCTCTGATACCAGCCTTTTGATGTCTTCGCTTTGAGCAGGTGGCTGCCCCTAGTTTTGGTACCTTTGTTGGAACTGCTACTGTAGATTGGTACCATATTAAGGAGGGAAGGAGGGTTAAGCCAGTGTATAAGGTGAGGTATGATAGGGTGGAGTTGCCCCTAGTACGGATTTTAGTGGTAGCTCAATGGGGATTATATGGCCAAGGGTGAGGTTGCCCCTAGGTAAGGATGTGAAGGGTAGATTGATAAGGACGGTGCAACCTGTTGGCCAAAGGGGTAGACCAGTGTAGGATACCGAGCGGAGCATGGTGTAGATGGGCTTTTTGTTGGAAAATTTATCATTAGGCTTGGTGGTTGTAGATATCTCATTTTTGCATTTCCTAGTGTTCACTTAAGATAGGAACCCTTAAGGCGCCCCAGATCACATGGTTAAGGAGCTCTAACCTTCTTCCAGATTTTTCCATAGAATTTCTGTGTTTTTTCGGCTTTTTAATGCATCTCTGTGGAATAAGATAAAAGACAAATAGGTAATTTGTAAAAGACTAGGATGTTGCCCTCATGACAAGCGACGAGTCTAGACGCTAGTTCAAGAGGCGACAAGACTTGTCGCCACAATGAGAGGCGACTAGATATCATGGTGTCTACATAATAGGTGACAGGTATCCTGGACTTCTCTCTCCAAATAATTTGTCATCCCGGGCCTTAATATCATATATGAGATATTTATAAACATTATCATGATTTTTCCCATAATTATTATAATTTCTATAATTTTCCAACATTTAAATAATATGTGTTTATCATATAAATCGTTATAAATGCTAAATAATTCTAGAAAATTATTGAAATTCGGATGACTTAATAATTAAGATCACTTATCTTTATTTTTACAAAAAAAGAGCTTTTTATGATAAGTTATAACATTTTAATGTTATAGCTTAAATTTAATTCATGATAATGCCTAAAATAAAGATAAAATCCAAAATATCCAATTAATTACCAATCTATTTTAAATCAAATACATCATTGATTTTAATTGAGTTTTCTCATAATCATTAAAGATTTGACTTTCAAATCAAATTTACTTAACTTTTTAAGTAGATTTTGAATTTAGAAATTAATTTAAAATATCTTCAATTGCGACTATTATTTTTCAGAATTGATTTGGTCAATATTTGATAATAGATTTGTAATAGATATTTTCTGATCTTAATTTATTAAAAAATACCTTTTTGGTAACTCGACGCCATATTGACCAGTGACTAGCTTACGTGGCAGATTTCATTGCCTTTTGGGTGCTAATTCACCACGTAAAGCCAAAATTGGAATCTTAATGTTCGTCGCCTATCTAAGTGGCAACATGAAGATTCTATCGCCTGTCCAAGTGGCGACTTGAAGATTCTATCGCCTATCCTATAGTAATTCATCCTGATCCTTGATCTATATCTCTTATTTGACGAGATCTTTAGCCCACAAACTCTATAAATGGACCTCCTAGGTCTTCAACCCAAGGGGAGGCATATTAAAATCTTAAGGAGCCATCTTTATGCCCTAGAAAGGAGAGAAAGAGAGAATTCAGAAAGAGAGAGAGAGCCATAGCGCCCCACCTCCATGTCCAAGCCCCTCAAAGCTTAGATCCCAGAGATCATCTCCTGTCCAAGCCAAAGTGCATCTCCAGAACTCCATAAATTGGCCTCCACTTCCTCATCCACTCCACAGCGTATAAGGGTGAAGGGAGTATCTTCCAACTATTGCATTTTCTTTCTTTTAATATAAATCCATTGCATGTTATTAATATAGCCCATGGCATATGCATATGGGGACAATCCTGGGTTAGTATTTTATTTCAATTATTCATGTTATTCAGTGTTTATTTCTATTACTGTTTACTGCTATTAGACTAATCTAGATTTCTTTGTTTTTCTTGTTTATTTTGAAGGAAAGGATATTACATGAGCACGAGGACGCCGCTAGGCAGCATCCTATCGCTGACCCAGTGAACTGGGAACCCACATCATCACAACATCCACACTCCCGCAAGGTACCTTATCAACCGGTGAAAGTAAATCGGCAAGTAGCGATCACAAGAATTGACAAAGTGAGTGGACACCTCGACGATTCTACATCAATACCCC
>JAMKQA010031834.1:0-15871 GCA_024699735.1 Posidonia australis
CCTATAAAAGGAGCTCCATAGGCATCATTTTCAGGGTCGAACAGAACCACAACCCAGAGAGAAAGTCCAGTGAGCTGAGAATTCTGAGTAGCATCCTTGCACCTAGCCATTTTCCACTCCAAAACCCAACCTGCGCACGAGCTATTCCATCAGTCCAGCAGCGTATTTTCACTCCTCGGAGCACCCTTTGCGTCCTGAAGCCTTCCATAGCAACGAGGTTTTCTTATCCGTGATATTGCAAGAGGGAACACGTCGAGAGGTAGGCTTTCTACCTCCTCTCTACTTTCTTCTAAATTTCATGTTAAGACTATGTAAAAGCATGTTTAAAATCAACTACTCGATTGGCAATAGCTGAATCTGGTAGACTGGTTGCACATTACTCCTTCGTGGGAATCTGGTGCACCAGTCCATGATCCAGTGGCCTAACTGGGTCTTGCATCTTGCATATAGCTTCAGTAGGTTGGAACCTGTGTGAGGCTGATAGCATTTCATGTGCTTTAGATGCATGTTTTCCTGAGTTTTACTGAATGTTTCCTACAGCATGTTTTCCAGAGTGCATCCTCTGATGTTTTGCTTTGCATGGCTTTCTGTTTTGCCTCTGCTTATTTAGCTGGCCCTCCTAGACGCACATAGGTGGTGCTCCAGACTGACGCACCAGTCTGGCTGACCAAATAGGCGCAATGGCCTGTTTTTAGTAGCACACAGCATGTTTTTCATGTGTTTTGCTTGCTCTGTCGACCCGATCTGCTCTTGGTTTTCTTTTTATCTGATTTTTTTCCTGGTTGCATTAGGAAGGCACATCCTTGTTTTCAGCAGTTTTCTTGCATCTTAGCTTGCATTTAGGCATATAGTAAGCGATGATGAAAAATCACTCAAATGATGCAACATTGATTATGTTTAAGCAACATCTTTGTATTATGCACCCGACCTGAAATAAAGAATGATACTCCTGAGCATTAAGACACACCCCTTACACATCATGCACCTACTAGCATAAGGCACTAAGCATAGCATGGCATTTCGCCCTCGGGCGTACAGCAAAAGGCTGAAAAGCCGACATTAAAAGATGTTACGTAATACCTTCCTCACACGTAACAGGGATCCTTACCCAGATTTCTGGTTTTCGAAGACCTTTCTTTTTATTTTGTTTGCATGATTCTTCATGTGTTTTATGGTTTTCCTCGTCTTCCATAATAGACTAGGTGGTGACTCCAGCATTTTTGCATTATTTTATTTTATTTTTCTGCCGTAGCTTTGCCGAAATTTTCGCATTATCTTGCGATCTCTCCGTCGGCATGGTTACACCTGTTGTGTGGATTTGTGCTTTTAGGCTTGGGCCTTGTTGGCTGGCTTTTGTGGTGTGTCCCTGTGCGTGGTTGGCACTATGCATTGTGGCACTGTGCTTGTGGGCCCAAGTGTAGGTTTGCATGGTGCCCGCGTTGTGGGCTGGCTGGTGCTTTAGTGTTTGGTGCGGGGAGTCGTTGGTTCGAACCTTGGAGCTGGTGGTTGGGTTGTGTGCAGCGAGGCTGGACGGTGGCTGGAGACTTGCTAGTGTGTGCATGCTAGAGGTTGGTGGGCAGGTGCACTGCGACCTCCTCCCCTTTGTATATAACACGTGCATGCGGTGAGCCTTCTCCGACGCACCAAAGCCCCAGCCTTCTCCCTTCCCTTCCTTTCCTCCTCTCTTTCCCCCTCCACTCCTTCTCCATCTTCTTCTTCACTCCTCCTTCCGGTCTCGGGTGGGTGCGGGTGACAAAGAGAGCTTGAGAGTGGGAGACGGGAGTCAATGGCTTGCTACGGCTCGTGGCGTCACGGGAAGCTTCAGAGAGACGTCCCTAAGATTGTGGAGTGGTAGTGGACGTGCGAGGGTGCCGAGATATAGTTGGCCTATTTTGGAAATGGTTTTGGAAAATGGATTTTCAAGAAATTGTTGGCCTATTTTGGAAAATGTTTTCCTGGTTTTCTATGTGCGGGCCAAGACAGTGTGGGACCGTGTCGTCGGGACCAGGGAATGTGACGACATTCTCGGATGGTCGGGGGTGACTCCTTGGTTGAGGTTGGGGGCTGAGATACCTGAGGCTAAGGGGTGTCGGGTCCTAGAGGTATGAGACTCCTTGACTGTCGTCTCAAGGCTAGGGTTGAGATCTGCGGGTTGAGGTGTCTTGTGGCATGACGGGGAGGTATGATACTCCTACTGTCACTGTGAACATTGAGGCTCGGGTGTCGTCGAGTGTGGAGGTATTACACTCCCTCCTGAGCACCGTCTATGGAGGATGCCGTGAAGAGGCGTACCTTGTGGTGGCCAGCGCGGGTGGGACACATGCCCCGTAGCTGATAGCGTCCTAAGAGATAGGACAGCCTTCCCAAGGTGCATTAGCTTTTGAAAGTTCTCCAAAGAGAGAGAACACAGGACGATGAATGCTCTTGCACAGGGTGGCTGTCACCATGGTAGTGGAGAATGCTGTGGTCACTCCTTGGCGGACTGCTTGTGGCCAGAGTTAGGTTGCTTGGCGTCAGACTTCCCGACTCATTGTGTGTGGTTTTGGCCATTGAGGGCCTTTGATTGTGGTTTTGGGCTAGTAGAGCCCTAGTCATGGTTTGTGAGATTTTGAGAAAATGGTTTGTGAAATGAATTTAAAAGAAAAATTAGTTATAGTTTTGTTTTTCGTGGTTTTTCTTATGGTGCATACTGAGTGACTCCTGTCACTCATACGTTTTACTTATGGTTTGGGTCTGTAGGTGTAGACATGAGGTTGGTTTAGCATAGTGCGTATAGTCTGGAGTCTCCTAGCCACACACACAAGTTCCTGGTAGTTAGATATTTTTTGTTTAGTTTTAATTTTCCCGTAATTTAATTTGTTTTAAATTATTATGGAAAATGTGGGGTGTTACACTACACCTCCACCTATGCACCTGAGACAAGGCAAACAGAAGCCACGCATGATTGACGTCAATGTCACCCAGTACATGCCCCAAAAACACCAAAAATCAGCAAAACTATATACCATTAAGAAACCTCGAGAAAACCACCAACACCGAAAAGCCAACACACGTAGTTTGGTAAAACCAATATAAGATGTGCCATTTCAAAACTTTCATTTCTTTTCCTTTGAAATCTTATGCTCACTTGCAAATTATTTATGCAATACAAGAAGCAATTTCTCATCTAGAATTTCAGCCCAATACACAATTCATTTCATTTCTCAAATCACAATAAACTAAGGTTGGAAACTAGCTCAAATCACAATCTCATCCATATCTCAAAACCTATCGTATCACCCTGGCCATAGGTGACCGGCCTGACCACAAGCAGTTTGTGAGGCTCCATTCCCGTCCACACTGTAGTGCCACAGTGAACTACCCTACGTCAAAGTTCAATCGTCCCGACCACAACGTCAAAAGCATACCCTCTCTAATACAAGCACGGAGGGCGTCCTCACGAAGCCTTGGTGCTCGAGCACTTGGGGACTTTAACCCCAGACCTGACCAGCATTGGCACTAAGGATAGTCTGGGTCTATCGTACCCCAAGTCCTATAGTACCACCACAGTGTAGAGTCTCCTACCCCAAACCGAAACTAGACAACTATGACCACGGTCACGTCTCCAACATCTCTAGAGATCTCACTACCCTTGTCGACAAGTCTTGGCCTAAATGTGCCTCCTACAAAATCTCAGAAATCTCTTTTAAAACTATACACAGCTTCCTTTTCAAATCACTTTTCAAAACCATTTTTCATTCATAAGAAATCATTTATAAATCTTAAAACATTATTATTTACATTCCTCATTTTAATGGTTCTCAAAACCACAATTTCACCCCTTTATGGGCCCATATTCATTTACTTAGGCATTTCCCATTCCTCCATATTCATTTCCGTATATTCCATATATTTCGTATTTAACATTTTATGGAAATCACCATTAAAACATTGTTTTCACATAAATCATCTCATAAATCATTTCCATGCATTTAATACATTTATTATGCATTTATCTTATTTTATCAACATTTTACAAAATATTAATCAATATGGTCCTGGATCGTGATTCGGCATACCAAATAGGACCAATCGACCAAAAATCGCTTATTCCCGAAATGCCTCAGATTGGGACCCCTTAGCTACTAATTCGGACAATCGAAAGGTTTCGGTCTACTGAATCAGGAGATTTCAGACAATTGGCCAAGTTCGGTTGACCGTTTTGGTAGGGAAACTGAATATTGACAGAGATTCAGTTTGACATGCTGTTTTCTGCGATTGCAAAAAACAACCCCCAGCTCATGTTGTATCTTCTACCAAAGATGGGAGTGTGGGGTGGACCCAACCAACATACCTCATAAATCACAAGTAAAACATAGAGTGTAGACCTCCAAGTCTACTTCAAAAACTCCTCAATCCATTCATAAAACCATTAAGCATGTTGTTCCACAGAAAATCACAAAGGCACGAAACTCATATAAAGCCACTATAGCATGCATTCGATTTAATCCATAAAAACCCACGAAATCAACATAAGATTGCAGGATCTCATCACATTCATGATCAACAACACATTTCCATAATTTCCCTTATTTTCACATGATTTCTACATCATTTTATCATGATTTAGCCACATGAATCCATTATGCCCTAAGCACGGAACAGAGAAGGGAGGGGAACGCATACCTCTTGTGGTATCTAGCAAGCTTCGCATGCCACCGGCATAGGCTTCTCTTCCGACGGACAGCGAGCATAGCCTCCCCACCTCCGGCAGACAGCTCTCCTTCCCTCTCTCCCTTACAACACACCCCTCCTCACTCACTCACTCACTCACTCTCTCTCTTTCTCTCTCTCTCGGCCTCCACTAGCATAGCACACCTCCACCTCCTCTTATCTCCACTGCCTTGCCTACCACACCCAGATTCCCACTGGTCATCTTTGCCAGCCTCTCTGCCAAGGAAGGGATGGGTCAAGCTACCCTCCCATGGTAGGGATCATGGGCATGGAGGAGAAAAGAGCTCATGATTAATGTGTGTGGTTGGACTCCTTTGACCAAGTCTAAGTCCATGTGGGTCTCACCCTCAGCACGGGTCCCTAAGCACACATATAGGCCCACAAAGAGCTATGAAAAATCACACAACCAGGGAAACCAAGAACACAATCACACTGAGAGAGTCACAACAACAACCACAACATCTGATTTTCCATTAATAAACCACATTCAAATAACACAATAATTTTCCATGGTTTTACAATATTGGACAACTAGGCATAGATGTTACATTTGTTATCTAGCCCTGTGAACTATCATCGACTACATCTCGGTTGACAAGTTTGTTATCTAGCCTTTGCAAATTGACATTGACTGCATCTCAGTGGCAAGTACATTTATCTTACCTTGTGAACTATCACCAACTTTGTCTTAGTCAACAAGTTCATTATCCTGGTTTGCGAGTTGTCATGGACTACATCTTGGTTGACAAGTTCTGCGAACTATCACCGATGGCATCTTCATTGAAATGTTCGTTATCTAGTTCTGCGAACTGTCACCGACTATGTCTCTATGTCATCGACTATGTCTCGGTCAACCGCATCTCAGTTGACAAGTTCTGCGAACTATCACCGACCGCATCTCAGTTGACAAGTTCGTTATCCAGTTTTGGAAATTGTCACCGACTGCATCTCGATTTACAAGTTCATTATCCAATTCTGCAAACTGTCACCGACCATGTCTCGGTTGACAAGTTTGTTATCCAACTCTACAAACTGTCACCAACTACATCTTAGTTGACAAGTTTGTTATTCAACTCTGCGAACTGTCACTGACTGTGTGACAAGTTCATTATCCAGTTCTACGAACTGTCATTGACTACATCTCAAATGACAAGTTTGTTATTTAGCTCTGTGAATTGTAATCGACTGTATCTTAGTTGACAAATTTGTTATCCAATTTTGCAAATTGTCACCAATCGCGTCTCGGTCGACAAGTTCGTTATCTAGCTCTGTGAACTATCATCGACAGCATCACGGTTGACAAATTCATTATCCAATTCTGCGAACTATCACTGACCATATCTCTGTTGACAAGTTCGTTATCGAGCTCTACGAACTATCACCGACTACATCTCGGTTGACAAGTTCGTTATCCAGCTCTATGAACTACACCGATTGCATCTCGATTGACAAGTTCATATCTAGTTTAGTGAAATGTCATCGACCATGTCTCGGTTCACAAGTTCGTTATCTAGGTCTACGAACTGTCACCAACTGCATCTTGGTTGACAAGTTCGTTATCCAATTCTGCAAACTATGACCACATCTCTAATGACAAGTTCGTTATCTAGGTTTGCAAACTGTCACCGACCTTATCTTGGTTGATAAGTTCATTATCCAGCTCTACGAACTATCACCCTTATACCTCTTGGTGTCGAAGCATGAGGGCCAAGAAACCCATGCAAGAGTGCAGAATGTGGTGGCATGAATGCAAGAGCCTATATTTGATGTAAAGGGAAGGAATGGATAGCATGTTGTGTGATGTAGGGTGCAGAGTGTGGGAGTAGTAACTGTTGCACTAACATGGTTCTAAGCAATGGGCTCAAGAGATGTTATGCTATTGCCAAACCAAAGGGTTGGCCACTAGGTGATCGAGTTGCTTGCTATGCAAACTGCTGTGGGAATGCAAGAGGCTTAGAAAGTGCCCCCATTCCCGAGGCTGTGAGGTGCTGGGGTGATGGTGAATGCAAAAGTGTAGTGAAGTGAGCCTACAAAGCTAAGATGGGATGCACTAGAACCTCAAGGTTTGAAAGAAAGGGGACCAAAGTAGGATCTAGGGAAAGAGCCATGCCACACAGCTTCTATGCAAAAGTCATTAGATGTTGCACTTGCATGGTAGAGGACTCATCGATAGACTAACCAAAAGGCTAAGGTATGGATGCCAATTGGGGCACGAGAGTAGAAAAGCTGAAAAGGACAGACCCTATAGAAGAGGTAGTCGTAGTAGCTAGATTCCTAAAACAGGAAAGCTCTGGGAGGGGATGACAGGCGACACTTTTGGAGCCCAAGGGGTGGTCATCGTGGCATATTTGATGATGGGCTCTAGACCGACTATGGTCTACCATTGTCCCGAAGCTAGAGGCATGGAGTCCTCATGTAGTTGCAAGTGGTGTGCATGAGGGGAGTAAGGAGCATTAGAAGTGAGAGAAGGAAGGTTTGAAACTGGTATCCCTTTTAGAGCAGTAGGATGAAAGGTCCCACTCTACATCCTGGCTAAAGTTTAGGTAGTGAATGGGTGGTGTATTGGTGGCCTCGAGCCCTACCAAAGTAGTAGGTTGTACTCTCTACTAACTCTAACATGACCTCAGACTGGGGAGAGAAACAGACAACTCGTCCCACGATAATAGCCATAGAACAAGAAACAAGGACTACTCTTTTCAGACTGTGGGTGGACTTAAGGGATGAGAAGATGCATGCTTCTAGATGCTCATTCATGCAATCATGCTTGGTGTGTTTTACTTGTGTTTTTATTGAGCCTGATGGGGAGAAGATGCAGATTTTGGCTCTAGTTGTGCCTCTACCTTTGCTTTTACTTTGCAAAATTAAATTAAGCTAGTAAAGGAAAGCAAACACCTCTCTACTTTCCCTAGGATGGAAAATGCAAAAAGGGGGAAGAAACACCGAAATCATGGCACACAAGCAAGCATACAATAAGCAAAAGACATGATCATGACATGTGCATGTGTTGTGTCATCATGATGGTGGAAAAAGAAAACATTCATCACATAAAAAGGTATGTAACATGGCATGTGCTAGTGTTGTGGCATAGCAAATGTGTAAATGAAAACATCCACCAAGCAAAAGGCATGTAGCAGGCATTAAGCAAGAAAGTAAAGCATGGATAACACTGCAAGAGTAAGCAAGCAAGGTAAGCAAGAAAAGCAAGCGAACAGAAAGACAATGTAAGTAGAAAATGCCAAAATGAAAGTCGGAGTCAAGCATCCCTAATGAAGTCGCTAATTCTTGTGACCATGTTGGCAATTGCCTCATGTGAGGCGTGAAAGACTAAACACACAAATAGATAAGGCTACAGCATGATGGTGAATCCAAGAAAGGATACTTGACTCAAAAACATCAAAGCAGAAATCAAAACAATAGAAGATAAGGAAATAGAGTCGCTACCTAGTCTATTAAATATGGAAGACAAGGAAAACCATGCAAGGAAAATGTGGTAATGGCAATGAAAAGAAAGATATATGAATGCTCTGTGCCAAATGGATGCGACACATAAATCATTGTGGGCCAAAGAAAGGGTAATGACTTCTATTATGCATGGGGAAGCTGTTAGTCACCTCCATATGCCTGATGAGTAGGTTTTTCAAGGCTAAATCGCTCGCATGTGTGGCTATATAGGCAATTGAATGACACCTCCCTCGTTTGCCGTTGGGTTTCGTCGACACTCATGGCCATGGAAACTGGCCATGAGCTCTAAGAATCCACTATGACATCGATGGAGGATGGAGGAAGCAAAAGGGAAGAAGAAAACAAGATGCCAATGAAGTTAGAAACAAAATGGAAATATAGAGCTCACCCACTGTCCCATTTTTGTCACAACACCCTACTTCTTCACCGTCAGCGAGGTAGCTGGCATGTAGAGGAGAATTCCTTAGCCATGAGCATGCATGGAGTGTCAAGGTAAGAAGGGTGGAGGTAGAATGGAGATGGGTGGTGGCTCGAGCTTAGTGGCCGACGATCTCACATAGGCTGTGAACCCATCACCGAAGGACAGAGAATGCAAGTAAAACCAAATAAAAGTGGACAAAAACACTACAAATCGGCAACGAAGAAACAACATAGAGCATGAAGAAAAGAGAATTATGCAACTAGAGTGGATGCTTACCTGTATGAAAGGTGTTGGTTGTCCTTTTGGCATTGCGACTCGCGATGACTCTATTTTAGGCAGCTGTTGCTCGATGACGACAAAGGCAAAGGAGGCAAGGATGTGGTGCAGAGGTGATGCTCATGCATGCTATTGTGTGGGAATGCAGTGGATGGTTGGGTAGTGCAGTGGCTATGGGATGAAAGGCAAGGTTGTGTGGTAGTCAAAATTGCTATGGCTACAGTGGTCGGCATTGAGAGGAGGCTATCACATAGCGGGAGGCCTCTTGTCGGCGATGAGTAGCTTTTGGACTGACCTTGGTTGGCTTCTCATGGGCAACCTCATCAAGGACTTGAGATGGAACAGCTGGGATTAAATGGTTGGCGATTGTATTGGGATTCAAAAGTCGATGAGAGGTACGATGGTCTAAGAATGTCAAGGTACATGATCAGATCCATGCGAGCCAATAGGAAGTAACGAATCAGTGGTCTAAATGCGAATGAACCAATCAATCGTTCAGTTGCTACTACTAACTCAAGATAGCCACGATTATGACACGTAGTGGCAATCCACGTGACAAAATCATGTTAGCAAGCCACACAAGGGACACACAAGGCTCCTATTGCTAGGCCTACTGCATGGATTTTGGACCTATTTTCTTGAGTGCTTGATCATCAATGGGCTTGGGTTTGTAGTTAGTGGTTTTGCTAAAGTTTAGGGTAGATTTATGATCTTGGGCTGGCTTGCATCGTTAGGTAGGTTTTGGTATTGGGAAATGCCTCGTCGCAACTAGAGCAAGCTCTTTAGGAGAAATTCATCAACATGTGGCTACAAAATCGGGCTATCTACAACTACAAATTGCGCTCATCTGTAGCAAGCACCTGTTCCAACGGTGTGTTATAACTTTTGGAAGCCAAGACACATTCAAAGGTTCTATCCTGATCATCCTAGTAGAGCATGAAGTGCACTACAGTAGTTGACTAGGGGATGTGTTTGCACCATTACCACCCTTGACATTGAGCCTTCTGTTGTGGAGGGTAAGGAATAGTGGTTTCTATGTTGTGTAACCCTCCATGTATTCATTTGTGACTTCATTTTGTATGTTAGATTGTTGCTTGATTTGATTACTTATGTGTGTGTTGGCAATAGTTTCTTTTCTTGTGATGGGCCAGATGGCCAAGGTTCTATTTGACTTAGGGAGTTCATTCTCATATATCTCTAAGTCCTTTGCAGTGGAGATAAGGATAGACCAGCTAGACTAGCCTTTCATCTCAACGTGGTGACATCATTGGGAGAGCATAGTCTTGCTTGGAGGTATTTGCGATTAGTTAGCATAGCGTTAAATGATAGACTTCAATACCAGCCTCATATTCATGGACATGTAAGAGTACGATGTGATATTGGCCATGGACTGGCTGGTTCAGCATTCCACTTTGATTGATTGTGCTAGGAGGAGGGTGCATTTTGAGTCTACTAGTGAAAGTTCCTTCTTTGTGCAAGGTGTGTGCGAAAGTGAGCCTAAATTCATTATTTCTGTAATGAAGGCTTATAAATCTTTAGCTAAGGGTTGTATTGGATATCTAGTTAGTATTGTTAGCTCTACAACTCTTGAGCTGGGTATTCACAATATTTCAGTGGTGTGTGAATAGCCATATGTGTTTCATGACGATTTGCGTAGCATGCCACCTTACAGGGAAGTAGAGTTCTCAATTGATCTTGTACCAGTTTTTGGCTCTATTTTGAAGCCCCCTTACCATACGACACTTGTAGAGTTGAGAAAGCTCAAGACTCAGTTGTAGGAGTTGCTAGACAAGGGTTTTGTTAGACTAAGTGTATTTTCATGGAAAGCGTTTGTCTTGTTCATTCGCAAGAAGGATGGTTTGCTTCGATTGAGTTTAGATTACTGAATGTTGAACTCGATAACGGTGAAGAACATGTACCCTTTGCCCCACATTGATGACTTGTTCCATCAATTGCAGTCTACTTCAATGGAGTATTTAACGGATTATGACTTTAGCTTGTCCTACCACCCTAGGATGGCCAATGTAGTCATCGATGCCCTGAGTTGACAAACTTGCATGATGGCTGGTCTGATGGTCAGGGAATGGACCATGCTTGAGGATCTAGTTGGTTTTAAAGCCAAGAAGCAAGCATAAGGAACGGTTGGTGGCTGGGTGGCTAACCTGTCTATTCACCCCAAGCTAGTTGAATTTATCATTGCTTGTCAATAATTGGATCCTTTTGTTCAGGCTACTTTTGAGAGGTTGGAGGTTGGTGAGGAGCTTTATTTCTCTATTAGCACATATGGAGAGCTGAGGTATGCTCAATGCCTATATGTGCCCTAGTATGACGAGTCTAGGCAGAGGCTACTGGACGAGGCCAATAGGTCCCAGATGTATCAGGACCTAAAGAGGAATTGTTTGTGACATGGGATAAAGAGGGATGTCACTGACTATGTGGTGAAGTGCATGACTTGATAGTTGGTCAAGGTAGAGCATCAGAAGCCTACAGGAACCTTACAATCGTTGGACATTCTGGCGTGGAAATGTGAACACATATCCATAGACATTGTGACTAGTTTGCCGAGAACTAGGAGGAAGAATGATAACGTGTAGGTGATCATTAATCAACTGACAAAGTCTACGCACTTTCTGGCAATCCGGGTGAATCTCCTTATACATCAGTTGGTAGAACTATATGTGGCAAATATTGTCCAGTTGCATGGTGTTCTCGTGTCCATTGTATCAGACAAAGACACAAGATTTACCTCAAGGTTCTAGAAGACTTTGTAAGAGGCTTTCAGAACAGTGCTCAACTTCAACATGGGTTTTCATTCTCAATCTGATGGGCAAATAAAGAGGACCATTCAAACGCTAGAGGATATACTTAGAGCTTATGCTTTAGATCTGTAGGGGAGTTGGGAGGATCATCAGTGTAACACCCCCAATTCCCATAATAATTTCTAAAAAATAATTTTACAAGGAATTAAAAGCTAAACAGTAATATCAACTACCAGGAACTTATGTGTGTGACTGCGAGATTCTAGAATATATGCACTATGCTAAAACCCATTTTCATGCCTGCACCTATAACACAAGAACCACGAAGAACAAGCGTGAGTGACTATGACCATGCCGACCCGAGGAGGTCCCGGCACGGAGCCGTGCCTAAGGGAAGGAGATCACAGCCATGCCAAGATGGCGAAGGCGCAAGGAAAGATAAAAGAAAAAGAAAAGAGGAGTCGCCACTTAGTCTTTTAAGGGAAAGACGAGGAAAACCACAAAAAAAGATTGGATGCATGACGTGCAGATGTGAAGGCTGGATGTCTACTAACCAGAGGATGGGTAAGGATTCCTATTACGCACGAGGAAGGTGTTAGGCACCCTCGTACGCCCGATAAACTCGGTCTTTTTAGTCTAGATTGCTTGCTAAAGGCTATATGGATGTTTGCTAAACCTAGATCATGCTCTAATTATGCTAATATGTATGCCATGACAAGACTGGATGGATGTGCAAGATGATGTGCAAAAATTGCGAAGAAACCCACATGAATTGACAAAATCGTAAAAAAGTCACATGAAATGAAGAGGTTTTGTTAAAGAACGCTTCTGAAAAACATAATGATATCAAAAAGATGACAAGCCAAGTCAACCCGAGTCCTCGGAATCATCAAAAAGTTGTGAAAATCAAAAAGGGGAAAAATAATCCATGGTAGGGACAAATGTCGGCCTTCAAGCCTGTTAATGTACGCCCTTGGGCGATGAAACCCAAATCAAATCAAAAATCTAAAATGTAGGATTAAAGCCAATCAAATCGGATATCGAATAAGAAACTCAGAAGACAAAGTGAATCAGAATCATGGAGAAAGTCATGAAAATCAAAAAGGGGAAAATAATCCGTAGTGGGGACAATGTCGGCCCTCAGGCCTGTTAATGTACGCCCTCGGGCGATGAAATCCAAATCAAATCAAAAATATGAAATGTAGGATTAAAACAAATCAAATCGGATATTGGATAAGAAACTCTGAAGACAAAGTGAAGAAAGAAATCCACAAAAGAAAGGCATGAGATGTCGGCTCGCTAAATGCAAATGTGAGGAAAAAGGATATGAAATGCATGGATAAAAGCCTAAATATGCAAAAACTCGAAAGAATAACTTAGACATGGACTATGCCAGACTGAGTGCAAAGATTGAGATGCATGCTCATGAATTCGAGGCACAGGGGCAATTTGGTAATTTCTTTGGGCATATATGATAAATACTAGCATGGGAGTGATGCATGGCCTAGAATGTGTCAAAATGTGTGCCAAATGTCTAGAAGATGTCATTTGTAAGAAACATGGTGGAGAAAATCAACCAAATGATGAAAACACAATAAAGGACAAACATAGGGGCTGAAATGCAAAATTCACAGAAAGAAATGAGAAACTAGATGAAAAATACGTTCATGACCCCTATTCTATCATGCAAATGATGGGTCCAATGTCAATGTGGCACAAGAATGTAAAAGTTGCACTTGGATAATTTCCTGAAAGTCCAAGCTCTAAAGTGCAAAATTCACACGTAGGTGCAAATGTGACCAAAATGTAAGGCTAAACATCAAATCTCAGTGAAAACATGATTTTTAAATGGAATCAATGATTAAATGCAAAACATGAAATGCAATGAGTGAAAAATGCCCCAAAACATGTAAGAAAACATTTAAAACCCTAAATGATGGATTTGGAATTAATCTAAGGGTCAAAATGTAAATTTTATGTTCAGAAATGATTTGATGTGAATCCAGGGACTTTTATGCAAAATGTTTGGACCTGAATGTGATAAAAATGAGGCTTTTATGTTGGTAAGTACAATTATGATGTTTTCTGGGGTTTAGGATGCAAAATTCACAAAGGAAACTCATTTTTAAAGTTCTGGGGGCTTAATGAAAATGTCTAGGACCAAACTATACAGAAAACTCCATTTTTCAAACAGTCAGTGTGATTTTTAAATATTTTAGGGCTCAGACTGCAAATTTTATAGAGAAAACATCATTTTTAAAAGATTCAAGGGCTAAATGCAAATATTCTGACCCAGATGTGATAAAAACATGTATTAATATGTTAAGAATTAAAAGATGAACTATGTAGGGGGCCACATGCAAAATTCACAGAGAAAATAAAAGAAATAAAAAGTATTTTAAAACTACAGGGATTAAAGTGAAAATGTCTGGACCTATATGCAATAAAAAGGACCTAAACGTAATAAAATAAGGACTTAAAAGTAATAACAAAAACTAAAGAAATTGAGCCTAAAAAGACCCATTCGAAGATCATTAGAGGATCGCCGGCGATCTCTCCGACGAGCTCCTGGAGGCTGTTTGGCGGTCGGAGGGGTGCGCTCCAGGCTGGGGGAGCACCATGGAGGGATGGCGAGCCTCTCGGAGGCATCACGGAGGCCCAAGGAGGTCCGGAGGCCTCCTCCCACCTCTGTCTCTAGCGACGGGGGCGGTGGAGGTGGCTGGGTAGCTGTGGAGGCTTTGGCAGTGGCAGAGCGGCACCAAGGGCTTCGAGACGACGCGGGGAAGCTTCCGGAGTCCTTGGATCGATGCGGGAATGTCGGGATCGCACTGGCGCCTTCGTGGCAGAGAGTCGGCGGCGGTTGCAGCAGTGGCGGCAACGATGGGGGCTGGCGTCTTTCTCTGTAGAAGGGGGGCACCGAGGTGGAGAAAAGGAAAGGAGGAGAGAGGAGAAGAGAAGGAGATGAGGGAAGGCCCCTTGAGGGCCTTTCCCATAGGTCACCGGTGGTGGTGAACCCACCACTGGAAGGGGAGGCGACGGTGTGTGGGCAGCTTGGCTCCGCCCCGACACGATACAAGGGCCTAGGCGACCCAAAAGGCTATACGGAATTGAACTAGTGGGAGAAGAATTGTACCTAGCGTGTGCAATGTCCTCTCCGACACAGAGGGTCGACGGCGAGGTGCCTCCAGTGGCTCTGGTTTGTGGAAAAAGGTGGCTATTGGCTTGGGGAATTCGGGCTGGATGCTTTCGTGGGTTGATGGTCAAGGTAGAAGGGCTCTGGATCACTGGGAGAAGGCTGGAAGCTTGCAGGTCTTTTCCCTTGAGAAGAAGCATCGACGGTGTGGTTTTAAACCTCGGCAAACCTCCACAGGGCTGTCGATCACCCTCCTCAGCCACTAGGCGTCGCTGGATCAAGCGCGCGGGCTAGGGACGCACGACGGAGATCATGGGGATGTTGTGGATATGCTTCGGAGATTTCGGGGTTGACTAGAGTCGTTGCCGGAAAAAAGGGAGCTCGCTGGAATTATTTTTCTAGTTTTATAAAGTTTGAAATTGCATTTTTCAATTACACAGTATTGGGCTTAATGGGCTTAGGGTTTTGGATTTTTATTTTGGTTTTTCTTTTGATTTTTATTTTGTGATTTTTAGGGTTTTAATTTTAGGATTTTAATTGGGCTTTATGGGTTTAATTTAATTTCTTAATTTTGTGATTTAAGGCTTAATTAGGGTTTTAATTAGCTTAGGTTTTTTTGTTTTATGATTTTTTAGAAATTTTTTAGGGTTTTGATTTTAAGTTTTAAATTAGTGTTTTGAATCTTAATTAAGGTTTTTTATTTATGTTTTATGATTTATTTAAATTTTTGATTAAGGTTTAATTAGTTGGTTTTAATTAATTATTTTAGGTTTTCTTATTTTATTTTGTTTTGGGATTTTAAATTTTAAGGGTTTGAATTTATGGTTTTGTGAATTAAATATGATTTTCAATTTTGGGATTTAAAGTTTGATTAATTGACTTGAAATTAGGGTTTTTTTAGGAATTTTTGGATTTTAAATTAGGGTTTATGGGTTTATTTAGTTTTTTTGTGTTTATTTAGGGTTTATAGCTTAATTAGGGTTTTGAATTTTATTTAATTAGGATTTTAAATGTATTTTGACTTTAATTAGGGTTTTCACTTATTTACTTGGATTTTTAAATGATTTAATTTGATTCAAGCTTGAATTTGGGTTTTTGTCTTATTTA